>DF240115.1:110301-147418 GCA_000507305.1 Breviolum minutum Mf 1.05b.01
ACGAAGAAGAAGAAGAAGAAGAAGAAGAAGAAGAAGAAGAAGAAGAAGAAGAAGAAGAAGAAGAAGAAGAAGAAGAAGAAGAAGAACCAGAACAAGACCCTACCACCATGAGAACCTTGAGCTTGCAGCCATTGCGCCAAAGCTCGGGAACATCTGGCAGGGAGTGGCTGCCTAACCCCGGTATAGTTTGTTGCAAGCCAAGCAAGCCCGGGCCATCTTTTATGGCCCAGGAGCAGGAAAAGCAGGAAAAGCAGCAAAGAAAATTAAGTTGCCCCCAACACAAGAGAAGACCGCAAAGCAAACATCTTCTCGGTTTGAAACATGCAGGTGTCGGAGGACCTGCTGTGTCTGGCTCTGCACCAGCGGCTGGTGCAGTAGCCATCGCCGGGCTTGGCTTGGCGTCTGGACGCAGGTCCAAGAGGCACCGGATTGCGATTTGTCCATTCGAAGCATCTGGATGTTTTGTAGTGTTATGTCCTTTGCTAAGCAGGCAATCGTAAGAAAAGGCATAGAAGTACAACATTGTCAAATGTCAATGACTGCATTCAAGACTTTTGTCAAACTGCATTCATGAGTGTAGCCAAAGTTCAGCTTCCGCAAGTCCATTTTGCACTTGAGAGTGGGCAGGACCCTTCGTCGTCAGATGGATCGGAAGAGAACTGTGACAAAGGACCCTTACAATCCCGAGTTCAAGGAGGCCTTTCAGTTCCTTGGCATGGTTTATGCTTGCTGCTTCTGGCACAGAAGGTTGTTTTAGCCGCTTAGCCACACATTGAGACATGTGCAAGAGGACCATAGCATTCCGATATTTGTCTACCCTTAAGACCTTTGCCTGAAAGGCTTTCAGGTGCACTAGCAAACCACCTGTCAGTGCCATGGCGTGCATTGGATCGGTGAATGTGGACCACAATGCCTCTCTGGGCTTCAACACAGTGAGCGAAAGAGGAAAGATTTGCTTTTCATGGGCATCCAGGATCAGAAAATGATTGTCAAGGTCTACTTGAGCGGTGAATGGACTTTAGGTCTTGCGTTCATAGCAAGCATGGGTGCTGTTTTTGAAGCAAACCTCGAGTACGGCCAAGCAGTGGCCTACGGGGCGACGGCAAGACAGTTGTTCAGCTGATGGACGCGGTGGGGGGGGCCGCGGATTTGTTCCTTGTGGTTCCCCGGACTATCAAAGGCCTATGAGTGACCAGGCATCAGTGGATTGGCCCATGAACATTCTGCTATTAAACATCAAAACACATTCCTGCCAAGGTCCACCACCGTCACAAGAGATGAAAGCCAGCGTAACCACCTGGCAGCAAGTGTCTAAGAAAGTACAAACCGACTTCGATGACGATGACACAGCTGCTGAGGGGGGCATTGTGTGGAAATCTACATCAGTCACCTCTGGAATGCAAGCTCCAAGCTTTGTCGGCTGGGAACTGGTTTGTGGTCCCATTGGTGGAAATATGATGTTCAAGCAATTGCCGTCCCCCACTGGCGTTTGCGCCCGTGAAAGATCAGAAAATACCAGACAAGTTGTGACCCCTTCACTCCTTCAAGATGTGACAAATACCATTGTCCAGGCGCTTCAGAAGGTGAAAGGAAATGAGGGTATAAAGTATAAAGGTTGAGAAAAATGAAAATGACGCGGACCATGATCAAATCTTGCGTAACATGTCCATTACCGGCAAGCAAGCTCATGCCACATGAGTCTTGCCTCACCCAGAAAGGTACAGTAGCTCATGTGGACCAGTTTTTTTTTTGTTCTTCTGCTCATTGGCAACCGCTTCTTCCTACGTTCAGTCCCTAAAAAAGTGTCCATCCATAGAACGGCAAGCAATGTTGTTCGAATACAGCCGCTCAGAAATAGATTGGCAAAGAAAATCGCCATACAACAATTTGGCATCAATAAGTTTGAAGGCTGGCTTTCAGCAGCTTCACGTTGGAATATCATTGCCGGCCAATTAAGTTTCATACTCCCGAAGGCCTGCCCACCCGCCGTGCGTTGTCATTCCTCATCTTTGTGTGTTGAAACGCGATATCAGTCATATTCATTCTTCGCCTTCACCACATCATGGCCGCTCATTGCTTTAAAGGCAATCAAAAGTTCATCTCCCACTTGCTCGTTCACGCCGTTCCAACCCCTGTGACTTATGGATCTGGTGATCGCGAGGACATTTTCATTTTCGGGGAAAGAAACATGAGAATGCCATCAATCCTTTGCTCTTAGTTTCATGCTTGCATCGAAGCAGTTGACAACATCAGACCCAGTTATTCCAATGATTGCATTTCATGCCAAGATTCACCGACGCCTATCCAAGCTCTGAGAAGATCTATCAAGAGGCCAGGCCTGACTCAAGCCTATTCAACTCATTCACAAGATATCTATATATATATATACACATACAGGCAACAATAATAAAAAACACCAGACATGGACAATGATTTCGCAATTTGCAGTGCAGGTCATCCATAAGCCAACTGGTGAAGCACTGCTTGTGCCTTTCCGACGAATTAATCTGACGGACGAGGACCGAGTGCAGGGTCAACCTGATTTCACCATTTGTTCACGCGCGAAATGATCGCCAGACTTCAGTATCAAGTGGAAAAGAATAGAGTCGAAAGCAACGGTTCAATGGTTCTATGGCCTACAATTTTTGTGCCTTTGCAGGATCCAGGCTGTGACCATTTGGATGTGTATGACACCTCTGGTCCTGTAGGCGGAATACTCACCTTTTTCAAGTGGTTGCCAGTTGCCATGACGAGAAACCAGGAAACTTCCCGAAGTCAGACATGACATCCTTTGCAAAATGGCCAAGGAACATCTCCTAGGGAGGGCTTGCCGAAGCTGCGCAAGGAATGGATCGAAAAAAGAACAGCTGCTGTAGGGAACCCGAGCTTTCAATCCACAAAGGTAATGATGGTTATGCGTGGGAACGCGTTTCGGTGTGAACCTTTGCTTGATGCGAACTGCGAACTCTCTGGGCCTTCTATGCCCTTCTTAAGAATTTTGCAGGTGTTATGCATGGTGTATGAAACTCTGAAGTTCGTGCCAATCGCTACCGCCAAGGAAGATGGCACTTGCACTCAGATGTACTATGCCAAGCAGGGCATCATTACAGAAGAGATGTCCTTCATCGCAGCGTCAGGGAGCTTAGTGACTTAGTGACTGGAAGGGGTTTTCACGAGTCTGAAGGGCTCAAGCTGAGATTTGGCTGTCTCCACCTGAGGCGCGAAGGTATGGACCCTGAATTTGTCCGGTCGGAAGTGGCTCGTGGACGTGCCGGTGCCCAAGAACAAGATTGAACTCTCAAAGACAAAGAATGAAGCAGTTATGAGGAGCTCAGCTTACCGTGATTTGCCCTAGGTTCCATGTCCCTTTGAAACAAATAAGGTGGTCAAGTTGACCATGCACCCTTACCCCTCAGTTATCTATAAGTCTTTTTCTCATTGGGTTGGACCTCAAGATCTCACATCTCAGCCGCTAAGGCTATTATTCCTGCGAACCGCAATCATCCTGAGCTGGTGGCCTTAGCACCATAGTGAGTCAGACGGTCAGGTGAGGTCCCCAATTTTTAGATTCATATTCCCTTGTAAGGAGACACTCTCGAATTTCGTACTGTAGTACATTGTATACATACTTATCATTTTTGTATACCATATTGTTATATAGTAATAGATATGAATTTTCATTTCTTATAGCTCATGCGGAAGACGAACATCTCTCGCAAAGGCATTTTCAAAAGGAATTCAGCATTTCATAGCAGCAGCATTGGAGTCTCGCAGAGGGAGACTTTCGGTTAATGTCTGATAGCAATCAATTGACGGAGGTCTGAACCAATGATCATCGGCCGACACTTCAAGGCAGTGTGGATTGCTTGGGCATTTGTCGCTATTGGCTTTCAAGCTTTTAATTTTCTGACAGTGAACATGTCACATGGCCGTTTGGGGCTGTGCCTCCTGGTCCACTCGCATCATAAGCACCCATGCAGTTAGTTTGTCATTCCTTTGCGCGAGACCCTGAGGACGCCTCACACAATACAACCTGCCTCAAATTGTGATCATTTTCCTTCATCAAGCAACTGCAGTTCCAAGTGTGTTCTGGGTAGTTTGCAGCCATGGCTTATCCTTTTCGAGAATCAGACGCACATTCCATTGCAAGTCGCTCCAGCTGCCTCACGAATGTAGTGGAATCGCTTTTCGGACATGCTGCTGCCAAAGGGATTGCTTCAGATGTTGATTTGACCAATGACACGCTTCTCCTTGGTTGCCAGATGCTCACTCATGCTAGCACGGGGTTGGAGTCAAGTGACAAACCTTATCGGTGGATGTCGATGCGATATGTCACCTTCAAGGAAGTGTCTTCTTTAAAAACCTTCCACGAAGCCAGCACTGCTCTCGAGCCTCAAATGCTTAAAGAACTCCAAGAAACTGCAGGTCTTTGGCATTTTGTCATTCGTGAGTTGCGACAGAAGGACGAGAGTAAACCTGACATAGTGACGACCTTTTTTGGAAGCCGCCTGGAGATAGTGTCATGTACCGTCCAGGAGAAGTTTGATTTGTTGGATGACGATGATGATCCTCGAATCATTGAAGCGGCACTACATGACGAAGACTTTAGCAGACTCTTAGAGGATTACTTCATGTCCGGTGACACACATAATCAAAAGTGGTTCAAGACTTTTTCTACATTCTCCGTGTTTAACGGAAAGCCACTGCTTCACTTCTGTTGTGAGAGAGGATTAAGCAACTGCGTTGAGTATTTGCTAAAACATCATTCAGTTCAAACGGCAAAGAGTCCCTGGCTGCAACTTGCAGATCCCCTTTGGCAAGACCGGAAGTGGGGAAACTCGGCTTTCTCCATCGCGGCATATCTTGGGGATGTTGAGACTTTGAAAGTCATCGTCTCCTGGGCTCAGGAACACAATCAGCTTTGGAGGGCTTTGCAGCTCAAAGACAAAAAGAAAGAGGATCTTTTTCAATTACTTCAAGCTCGGATTGAAAAAGGTCAGGGCGCGAAAGGGAATCCAAAGAAGGCATACAATCTGCTTGCTGGAGTGGCTGGGAGATCTCAGCTGTCGGACCGTGACGTGGACAGTGTGGGTGAAGCCAGCAACGGCGGTAGAGGGAATGCTATCGCGGTTGTTGACCCATCGCAATCGTCGAAGAAGAAAGGAGATGCTGGGGACAGGTTGGAGGAGCGATGTATCTACAGCCTGGATGAAACAATGACTTTGGCTTCTTTGTCGGATGTCTTCAAAGAAATGAAAAAAGAGACGGACATCTTGCAAGGCAAGTCGGTCTTGATCATCAATCTGAAGTTGATTCCAGGAGCAGATGGAAAAGATGATGAAGAAGCCCTGAATCTTCTCTTGTCGCTCCAGACATGTTGTAGGGTCAGCATGAAGTGATGTGTATCTAGCCCAAAACTGTGCATTTGCTTGGCCAAAGCCATTGCAAGTCAGCTGAAGATTGAGCCTATGCCAGCTTGGGAGTCATTAGGCTTGTTGCCCGAGTGGGATGAGCAGCCTGGTCGAGAGTCACCCCTTCTCGTGGAATTTGCAGATGCCTTGGAGATGATCCTAGTTGCCTCAGAGCATACTTTTGCCACCTGTGATTTCATTGGTTTTGACTTGCCCCCGAATATACGATCTTGCGTGCCCTCGGCGCGTTTGCCTGTCCTTACCTTGTGGGCACAGGCCTTCAATCCCAAACGTTTGGCTCACAGTCTGAGATGGGGGGGTGTGAAAGCAGAGAAATTGCTTGCGAATCTCAGCAAGAATTTCAGGGCCCACAATCCCCTGTTGTCGGCACCAGCCTCTCTGGAGCGGGCTTTGTTGGTGAAGCGGACGCTTCTTGACTCTACTGCAGTGGAAGAAGCTTTGCAACCTTCTTGGAAGTGGTTTGTCGGTCGATTGATCCAGTTCTGGTTGAAGCAAGTGACTTCTATGAGTTTGTGGGCTGCAGCTTTCTACCAAAACGACTCTGAGATGGCAGGAGTTATTTCCAAAATTGAGCTCATGCTAGATGGAGCTGTGTTGCACTTCCTCAAGATGCGGCCCAAGAAGGGAAGGCCTGGCCTCAAGGGCATTTGCAACGTCGTCAACGAGACCCTGGCCCTGTTTCCTGATTGGGAAACTTCACTTCCACAATCTGCACGCTACATGCAGAAGATACGGAGTCCAGAATAGAGGGTCAGCAAGGACCACCATTTTGGAGGTTCTTCAATTGCTTACTTTTGCTTCATCATGCTGAAGCAGCCTTAAGCATACACAACTTTAAAGTCCCCAAAAAAATTGCCAGTGCCAGCAGCGTTTTTTGCCAGTACCGAGCTGTTTTGCAAACTTCATCATTGCCAAATTATGCCAATTTATGCCAAAGTGTTTGGACGATGTTTGCAGGTCAAGATCAACTCGAACATTGGCAATTCCGCTGTGGCCGGGGTTCTCATACTGCATCACTATAGCTTCAAAAACGTCTGAAGGACCTTAGTGCCGATGCTGCTAGCATGGCTCTGTCAGGCCTCCACCATTGAAGAGGAGGTGGAGAAATTGCAGTGGAGTGCTTTGTGGGGTGCCCGCCGGCATGGATTCATTGGATTCACAGTCCCTGCAGTGCCCCTCTTCAGCAGCCCTATTTCCTGTTTGCTGTCCCATCCCTTGAAACAGGTTTAAATTCGATAGAACTGCTCATGCTGGGCAGCTGCAGGTATCTGTTTGACCGGGTAGGACTTCTATGACTATGACCCAGAACAATCGATTCCGTTCACCCAAGGTTGGTTGACTTTTCGACCAAACATTTGGTCGGCCCTGGTGATCCTTCTAACCTCACTTAGTAAAGCCAGGTGCCGATACCTTAATGGACCTGAGCACTGGGAAGCACATCCATGAAACTCGGGAGTGGATCATTCGCAACAGTGTCTTGCACTCAGTCAGCACAATTTTGAGATTGATTTCAATACGAACGATTCACAAAAATGTTGATTTTAGTTTGCGCGGATTTTGAACTTTGCAATGAGAGTGAAACAGCTGATAGCACTTCAGTTTGTGCAACTGAACAAGCTGGGCTGTTTCCCAGGAACTCTGTTTGAGGTAAGTTGAGATTAGAAAGAAAATTAACATCCAGTGTGTTACTTGGATCTTTGGCCAGCTGACACTCAACTGGACGTCGCCTCAGGCTATGCCTGTGGGTACCGTGCCGATCTACCAGGCTTTGGAGAAGGCAAGTTAGACATGGCAACAAACAGGAGGAAGATTATGGGATTATTCATTATGGGCTATACATGGCTGTACTGGCTTGCGTGATAGTTCGGAGGGTTCACAAACCACGGCCTCAGAATCGTCCGATTTTGACACGGCAAGGTGGATGGCATTGCAGAGGATCTGACGTGGGAGGCAGCAATGTTGTTCTTGCGATTCCCTTGGCGTTCAAGAGGATTTATATACTTTTCAAATAGCATTTTTTTCACCCAAAAAACAACTTGCACAGTGGGGTTCCCAAAATTTGGCCACTGCTACATTGAAGGTCTTCCGTGAGACTCTCATAGAGCAAGCGGAGCAGGGCGTGGACTATTGGCCTGGTTCCAAGAACATTGGTCGATCACCTGTAGCAGCTGATTAATGAATATGATTTAATAATGATACAGAGAGAGAAATACAATGCAAAGGTTAAAGAATCGAGATGTCACCACCTTGATTGGACCAAATTAGGTATACGTCATGAAGTTCACAGCATTTACAGTTCGATCTTGTGATCGGCTTTACCCAAGAATGTAGTGAACGTAGTGGATGTTTTCTTTTCGCAAGCTGCTAAGCATTAGTAAGAGTTGGAGTTGCCAAGGTGCTTTGGCAACTGCTCTTTAAAGGCTCTTGAGGAATCTGACAGAACGACTAAGGACGATCCATGCCGGTGTGCTGTTGCGCTTTGTGCCCCTTACCGCCAAGCGCCTCACCGGCATTGCCCGGGCCCTGGAACTTTCTCTGTACTTGATCACTTTCCTGCCGTACCGGGAGGCTATTGTAAGATGGTTTAGTTATTTCCTGCTCATTGATTACGACTGCATTAGTTGAACTAACGTGAGAACAAGGTGAGCCGTGGTGGTTCCATCCATGCCAAGCTTTGCATCTCCAAGCACGAGGTGACGTCTAGACAGATGACATAGTTGATACACAACGCGTTGCATCTTACGCAAAGTGCACTGATTCAAAAAGGATTTGCAAATGACGGATTGAACGTTTGGTGGCTGGTTCAGACCTATAGCAAGCAGCCAGGAGAACTTTGCTTATGAACACTGGGATGACATTCTTGAAATCTGCAAACAATATGATGTGCCGCTGGCTCAGATGAGTTTTTGCAGCTGGCCTTTGAGACGAATCGATCTATACAACAATAATCATAATATCCAACATAGTGATTGATTCTGTCTGCTCTTTTCGTATCCTTTTGATTCTTTTTGTACAGTTCAACAGTTCGACGCTTCATCTGCGGCTGTTTGAGGTCATTGAGCATCGGAGACGGACTCCGTCCTGGCTGCATCAAGGAGTCAAGAGTTCTGAATCGCTGGGAATCTGGTGAAGGTGAGATGCCAACGTCCTTGGAAGTTGCAGTGAGATTTTCAGGATGCCAACGATGAAGCGCAATTCAGCGAGCTCAAGGTGCAGGGCGATCTGACCAAACGTGCCTGGGAGAAGGGCGTTCAGGCAGGGATACTGGAAGGAAGACGGAAGGGACATGGAAGGAACGACGGCTTGGTCAAATATCGAGCATTCTGGGGGTAAGTCTGAAGTGTTTGTCCAGTGCTTCCCCAATCCCTTTTCGATTTGACCACACAGACCCATTCAAAGCGCAGGTGATGAACGAAGGGCCAGGACATGTGCCCTTGCACAAAATCCCAGACAACATGCGGAAACAGCTGGAGTGGTGCCACGAGGCTGTCACGCGGTGCAATTCCCCAATTTTCTTCTCAAAGGTTCAACTTTGGCAATTTTTTTTTGATTGTTTTTGTGTCTGTTTGGTAGGCACCTTTCTACACCCTGGGCCCTCTGACCACGGACATTGCGCCTGGCTACGACCACATTACCAGTGCCATTGGTGCTGCGAATATTGGTGCTATGGGGACCGCACAAGTGCTGTTTATTTCTGTAACTGCTTTTGTTTCTTTCTGGTTTGGTTTTCCTTTGCCATGAATTCAAACTGTGTGGTGTCTGGCGGAAGGACTGCTATGCTTTGCTACGTAACTCCCAAGGAGCATTTGGGCCTCCCAAATCGCGAGGATGTCAAGGCACTTTGAGAAACCCAACTCATGGAAACTTGTTCTTTGATTGGTGGCATGGTTTGAATGGCCATGATTCCATATCAGTTATATATTGCTGGCTGGTTTGATTTGTAGAGACAAAGGTAAAAAGAGTTTCAGAGCAAAGCTTTCAGTATCCACTTGATTTGCCAAGAGGCCGGTATCATTGCATACCGTATTGCTGCTCATGCTGCTGATCTGGTGCGGAACCTATTGCAGTACATATCAAGACATCCAGCTTGAAAATTGAGCCTGATCGCAGACGATTGTGTCCCTCGAGACCCATCAAGGTAGTACAGTATTACCTACCAATAGATTTGAAACTCTCTGGCCGTTTCCTGAGTTTGGTAGCAGCTAAGGCCAAGGGACATCCCAGGGCCCAGGAATGGGACGACACATTGTCCAAGGCGCGCTTTGAGTGCGGATCCCAAGAGCAGATGTCGCCATCAGATTTGATGCGTTGCTGCATGAATGAAATGTGGTCAGCAGATGTCAGCAGTGTTTGGGCATTCAGGGACTGAAAGCCACTGCAATTTTGCGAGGTTTCGCTGGAACGATCAGTTCAATCTGGCCTTGGCCTCTCGGTCAAAAATGGAAGTCATGTCATGTCATGTCATGCTTGGAAGAATCTTCCACTGGTGGCATGGGACATGGCAAGTCTCGGAACCACCAAAATCACTGAAATGGCTACTGGCTACAAGGGGCAAGATAATTCTCTAGGGCCTCTACTCCAGCTGTTATCTTGAGACACGACCCATGATGAAAGGTTCATTTTTTCCACAATGATATTGCACTGACCCTGATTCTACTGCTGCATCATTGGAGTCTGGAAGATGCAGCAAAACCACGTCTAAACGCATTTAAAGCAACGCAACAGCTTCACTCAGCTACACAGGATCCCATCACTGCTCGCGAGATGCATGACGAGACGATCGCTCATGACGCTGGAAAGAATGCACACTTTTGTTCAATGTGTGGACCCAAGCTGGGGAGCCCAGCGCGCTGTGAGACTTTTGCGGAAAGATCAATTACTCTGATGACTCGATTCAAAGAAACTGAATACTGCAACCAGTCGAATCTGATCGAATATGATCGAGTCTGATTGAATCTTTGTAATTATCTTTGTACATCCTCTTCAGAGTTCTCCTGTCACGCGGACAGGTTTTGCTCCATGAAGATCACAGATGATGTTCGCGCCTATGCAGCTGAGCGTGGCTATGCTGAGGGTGATACCCAGAAAGTCTTGGAGGAGAGATGGTCTGTGGGATCACTGACGGGTAAAGTGGGGCCCACTGGAGATCTGTCATCTCATGGTTGTTCTGTTCTGCAGACGGATGCTGCAGTATGTGACTAGTCGTGTGTAGCCGGTATCCGGTATCCATCCTAGGCCAAACAAGTCAGCGTGAGGAAACGGGTTGATCTCAATGAATCATTTCGCATCGATGAAAGTTGTCGAATCCACTAGCACCCATGCCTTCAAGGAAGGAATGAAAGAGATGAGCAAGAAATTTGCAGAGGTCGGGAGCGAGGCACAGCTCGCGAACACTGGGAAAATCAGAATATGAAGGTGGCTCCACTTCAGGAAACTGTGACTGCAGGCAATGTGATACTGCCACTTGTAACTGCTACACTCCCGAACACTAACGTAGCCCCTGAAAATTGATGGTTGGAAGACTACTTTCCTTTCGGAAAGGGCCATTTTCAGCGGCTATGTTAGTTTCAGGGAGGGTAACTAAGTCTATGCTTTGCTTTGGTGAAACATCGTGGAATGTGTTCTTGTCACAGTCGATTCACCAAAGAAAAAGAACCAATCCAGCAACAATTTGCGGCAACAGGTCTACCTGCCACTTGACGACCTCAAGGAGATGTGATAGGAGCAGGCAGCCTGAGCAGGTAATATGTTTCTGAAGGCATCGGCCTGGTTTCTGAAATGCTTTCTTAATCTAGTCTGACTGCGGCAGCCCATCAAAACCACAGTTTCTTGTTCAGGGAAATTCATAACCTTTGTTTTTTTTGATTTCTGGGTTTAGCAGGCAGACAACATGCTCGGACCGTAGGCTTTACTGTTGTTGAAGCCGTCCGAGTCAATTTCGAGAAGGGACCTCAACGATCCGTTCCATGTCGCTTAGAGGCCCTTGTAGTAGAAAAGTGCCATCGTTGCTGCTTCCATATGACACGACAGTGGTAGGCCAAAGGTTTGAACCTTTTCGTTGATTTATTTGACAGTGTTCATTTGTTCATCTCTGTTGAGAACAACTCAATGCGAATCAGGCGAAAAGAAATTGTGATGTGGCAACTTTAGGGCAATTTTTTTGAAACATGTTGTCTTTCCTCTTCTGGGCTCAGAAGGGACCGCCACATAGAGCTGCAACGGCTGCAACCTAAAAGAGCAGAATCAGCGCCTGTTCCAACGCACGGGATCTCAGCTGACCTTGCCCTGCATCTTTGAAAGCTTGTCAAGTTCTGCCAACATTTCGGTGCTGTCGAATGCTAGACATTTGTTTTTTTGTTTTGTTCTCCATGCAAAATCAGTGGTGCACAGTGCATAGTGTAGTGATATGGAGAGACAACGTATTATACATATAGTAATGGTTGGACTTCTGCAGAGTAGTTTGTCCGTAACAGTCCAAACGGTTTCTTTAGATCAATTCTATTCCGCAGATCTATTTCTGACGGTTATCCCAGATTCCAAGGAACTCTGATCACATTGTCTCAGGCCATGGCTCATGTGGCCAGAGAGATGTTGAAGAAAGAGCTGTGCCAATTGATGAAGGTGTGAAATGTGTGAAACACCATGTGAAACAGTGTGAAATGCATACAGAAAATATGCTCAATGTGATCATCTCATGGGCGTGTCATGTTGTTTTCATCAGGGCAATTTCGAGCAGAAATGTGACGGGTACCCAATTCCCATCCTCGCATCTCTAGGATGAGAGCAGTGGCTTCTCTGTTGGTCTGGATGATGACTCGGAGACGCTATGCACTTCTGCTATGGCTGTGAATGTTTGACAGTTAAAAGTTAAAGGATACAGTATTGTGTTTTTCCAGAATCAAGCGATGCTAAACGATTTGAAGGGACTCTTATGCCTAGACATGTTGTTCAAGATCTCTGCAAGTGAGGTTGCTTTGAATTGAAATATACCATGTGTTCGCAGGATTTCTTTAAGTGGCGAGTTGTTTTCGAAGGACCCCAGGACAGCTTGCCCGATCTCTCAGAGAGTTCTCAAAACTGGGTTCCGGAGTGAGATGTCGAAATTCTGGTGAGGAAACACCATTTATCTAGACATCCTCTGAAGTCTACGGAAGACAATTCAAACATATTCAAAGCCAACTGAAATGAATGGAATGGGCGACTAGGCATCCCCCAAACATCTCCCGATGAAAACACGAGGTACGAAGGTGGCATCTTCAGTGCGGTGCTGAACTTCCCAGGAGACTTTCCCAACAATCCTCCAGAGATGAAGCTCAGCCCTCAGTGACTCAGGTCTTGGATGTTACCCTCTTGTCACTGTTGTCACCGTTGTCACCTTGTCAACTCTGTCGTGTAAGGTTTGAAACGGAGATGTGGCATCCAAATATTTATCCGGATGGTCGCGTGTGCATCTCCATCCTTCATCCTCCTGGCACCGACCGCTTTAACGACCAGGCAAAGCCGTGATGGGAAGTTTCAGCCGGTGCAGCCAGATTGACCCAAGTTTTAATTTGTTTTCCTTCAGGAAACCGCTGACGAGCGGTGGCGACCTATCCTGGGAGTTCACAGCATTTTGATCAGTGTGCGACCCTCAGGTGCCCGCTAAAACTAGTTGAACCTGAAAAATGTTCATTTGGACTCAGGATACATGATAGTGGATTCTAGCCGCTTTTGCTTCTTGCGGTGATTGTTTCATGGTCTGCTGGGTGTCTTTAGGATTTTATTTATAAAGTATTAGCATCAGTATATAATCATGAAATAATACGATGGCTTACTCTAACAAAACCCAGTTATGGATTTGCGCTGTTGAACTCTGCAAGAGGACTGGAAAAGTTTGGTGCGAACTTGAGGTCATTTCCATGCTGCTCGATCCCAACCTGAACTCACCTGCCAACATCGATGCAGCAGTACATTTGAAGAATGATCCAGAGGGATGGAAAAAGAAGGCAAGCAGTACGAAGACTGGGAAGATGTATGAAATTGTATGAAATTGTCACATAGCTTCAGATTCCTGAAACCATGTCAAATTTCAAATGCACAAAGAATGGAATTGTATGAAATTGTCACATTGCTTCAGATTCCTGAAACCATGTCAAATTTCAAATGCACAAAGATAAAGACTCCTCTCACAGGTGCGCCAGTTGACGCGAAAGAGCGTGGAAGGCTGAAGCCACTCAGCACCATCAGGATTGCACATCTTTCTTTTTGACCATTTGCTTGGTGATATTCAGCTATGAAGTTTCGAGCATGTCAGCACGTCTTTCAAAATTGGAGCAATGACATTTCTCCGAGGTGAACTCACTTCTGGAATTCGCGTGGCAAAGGGGTCTGATGAACCTTTTGCCTTGCCGTGAGGGTGTGACCTTTTGAGGCGTTCAATTCGGTGGCAGTCCAATTCCCGTGAAGGTGTTTAAACGGACTTACATAGCCAATATTCCAAGATAGTCATAGCAAGTCAGCTCTGCTTCAGCAACAAGTGCAGTGCTAATCGGCGCGCAAGTGAAACTAAAAGCGGTCAAAGCTTTGTGATGAAGATTCACTCATTGGGATTTTGAGTATGTATATATATATAATAATAATATATCAAGAAATTGATCATTTAGGAGATGCAGCAGCACATATGAATTGCGAAATATTGTCAAGCTTTGTATCGCACCTGTACGAACCAGAAGAGTATCGGATTTCGAGCCGTTCATCTTGCAACGTGGCTTGAGGAGTATCTTAAAAGGGTGATCTTGGTGATCTCAGGTTCCCGGATCAATAACGGTGAAAATTGTTCTCATGGTGCAGTGAAGAATTTAGCACGTAGCATCCCAGCACATTCAAGAAAGATTGAAGCAAAGTTGTTTCAACAGTCTTTTCAATTTGTTCCATGGATTCCATGCCTGCACAAGCAATACGATAGCCGGTGCATGATTACCACTGAACCATTTTGCCAAACAGCGTTGGTCAAAGCGATGATTTGCAAGACTTGCGCTGCTTCGACAACTTTGACATTCGGTGCCCGTCCAGTTCTCTGGCTCCTCGTTGCCGTTTTTGCGACAGCAGAAGAGTGCCTTGGAGGGTGATTTGAGGACTTGGTGTATGTTGCTTAAGGGTAAGCAAAATGGGTACAAATTACACAGCACAACACAGGCGGAGAAAACCTCGAAAAAAGACTCAACAGTTCAATAACACAGAAGCAGACAAATTGTTAAAGCATGACAGATAGTGCAACATCAACATTACATTCACATTGCAAAGCTTTTCAGATTGAGGATGATTCAGGCAAAGCTGGCAAGCAGGGTGACCCCACCAAAATCAACCAACAACTGTGAAGCGAGTCTTGAGTCTTGAGGTTCTCTTTGGCAGGAAAGTCAGTCTACTTCATCGTTGTAGATCGTTTCGCGCGAAGTGGGGAGCAGGTGCCGATTGACCAACGACTGACACACCCTGAAACCCTGCATCTCAAGGACTCCAGCCATTTGCATGCGCATATTTTTAGAAACCGAAGGATTGGAACATGGTAGCATGTTCTGGCACCTTGCAGCCTCTCATTTCTTCTGACATTGTTGAAAGGGATTGGTGTTGTTTCCAAAACGAAGCTTCTGCAGGCCTCCAACACAACCTATTGCGACTTGGCCGCTGATTGGATGAACAACACTGGCGGCGGCTACTGCGGGGGTACCCTCAATGGCATCATAAATCACCTGGACTATATTGAGGTGCGAAACACGCCCGGTTGCATGTTGCCGTTGAACTTGCTGCCTTCATTGATGCGAGAAAGCTCAGTACTGGTACTCTTGCCGCAAAGCGACAGTGATGACAAACTCTTATGACTCGTATTATGACAATGATACAGTGACAGTAAGCCTTGTCATATTTTTGGCCTCCCTTCCCCAGTTTGAGTTGATCTCGATTTTGTGCAGGGCATGGGCTTTGATTGCATCTGGATCACCCCCGTGGTTGACTCTAACGGATTCATGGGATATGATGCGGAGAACATTTTCGAGATTGAGTCACACTTTGGTAGCAAGGACCTGCGCGATTGCAAAGCTGGAAGTCTGCCATGTTGCACAAGCATTATGATATTATCATATATGAATTAAGATTAGTAGATAACAGTAATGAATATCTATATTTGAGAGCTAGCACTCCCCGGGCGAGGGCCGGAGATGCAAATAAATGAAGAGGCCGGCAGCCGCAGTCGCCATATGATCTTTCAAAAAGCCTACCCTGCAAAGACGGATAAAAAGTGATGTTTGGATATGTTACAAAATTAGGGGATATCGACATCACACGAAAAAAGGCTCCAAAGTCGCATCTTTTGGAAGAATTGTTGCATGATGTTGCATGATGTTGCATGGAAAGGCTGTAATCATATATAATATGTTTGTGTTTACCATTGGAATATGAAAATCTTAGATTGAGCTCTACCAAAGATCATTCCATCGACATCAAGAACTTGGTGCTGTGCAGGAGGACTTGAAGCGTTTATCCAACAAGCTGCATGAGCGTTCAATGTGCTTGATTCTTGATATCGTGCTCAACCATGTCAGGCGACACATTTGCAGACTTCCATGGCATGCCTCCTGAGTTCCCTTTCCGCCTGTTTGCTTTTCATTGCCAAAAATGAACAAGACACAAAATGCGGACGTGTCAGGCCGTTGGTCATAAATGGACGGGTGAACTTGTCCACGATTGTGCCCTTCAACCATGAAACTTGGCCTTTCACAGTACACTCATGTAAGATGTCCACATTGCTAACATTGAACAGAATCTTTGCGTTGTAATCAGGAGAGCCACTACAACCAGCGCAATCGCAGCGCAAACCAGTCCTTCGAGGAGTGCACAGGTTAACATGTGACCTGACGTGGTTGGCAAAGAAATCAAAGCAAACAGTGTCCGAAGACGCCGTGCTAGGAGTATTTGATAGCATGGCCACCTCCGCCCTTCAACCCATCAGAAGATAACCACCGCCTTCGGACCCTGAAGATGAGCGGAGAGGCATGACAGCTTCGGCGTATCCGGATGTTGACTGCATTGTACCAATAGTGTATATCATATAAATATATAGTATACATGTAGATTTAAATTGATATATTATACATATTTCAATAGATTGATCACATATATGATATATGTATTTAGTATATATATATATAGGCATCGATATCTCAAACAAACCTGACAGTTTTTCGAATTGTTTTTGTTCTTTGAGTTCTGCGACACTGCCCAGTTGGACTGCGGACATCATGTAGCAGAGCATACAGAGTGCGCGTGCTTCCCTGGGAATATGGGCTTTAGCTGCCCGTCTAGCAGTACTGCAGATATCGCTACAGGCCGGATCAGTGAATCAGAACGAGAAATTCAAGAGATTCCATAGTGATTAATGGATATCAATGGCTTGGGGATTGGAGACAAATATCATCGCCCATACTGGCAGACATCCGCAGACTCGCAGCCCCAAAGTCTTGGCGCATTGTTATCGTTATTTTGACACAGGTTACCTTGGCGTTCTTGGAGACTTGAATCACAGCAATCCCTTCGTGCGTCAGACTCTGCTGAAATGGGTCCGAGAGATGGTTCAAAATTACAGTACCTCAGCTGCCTCGGGCCGTGGGCCAGCTGCTTGGGACGTCGTAGATTGCATTCATGTTAGCTGGAACGGGAGATGTAAAGTGATTAAAATGATTTAAAGCTATTTTTTGAATCAGGGTTTTGTTAGCCGTGTATTTCTTGTGGGGCTCGGCAAGCCACAAGACTGTCAGACTGATGAGGTTTAGACGCCTTGCGGCTGGACACTGCCATTTACCTGGAAAGAGACTTTTTGCCAGAGGTACAGGACTGGACCCATGGGCCTATCCTCGAAGCAAGAAGTGAATTGAGTTGAATGCAGCAAATATGTGTTTGCATTTGCACATACGTAATCAAGTGCATCTAAATACAATACAGCGAACAAATTGACAGCTTTTCAGAAAAGTCAGGAGGCAGCTGCAGTGCAGGTCCTTGGCGAAGTATCTTTGCTTCACAGTATGATGGACGGATTTTCAAAAACACTTCATGAAGTCTCCCAAACTTTTGAAGTAGATACGTTGTCATTGCGGAGTGCGTGTTCGCTATGATCATTTCACAGACTGAGTTCATGAATTGAACTGATTTGAGGCGACTGTCAACAACCTGACGTACCAAGCATCGCTCATGCATGGTTGGGCTCTCAATCACAAAGTTTTTCCTACCCTTCACAACATTTCACAAGGCTGTTGTTATTTTAGCAGTTTGGAGCCAGAGTGGGGAAGTCTAGAGTTGAAACTCTCAACAAAATGGTTTTTCTGCATGGCCACTTGATCGACTGTGCTTTGAGGTGAAGCTCAGAAAGGCCTGTTGGGTCTATTGAACTTCCCGCCCTTCTATCAGCTACCACGTGCTTTCTGCGGCTATCGTATGGGAGGAGAGTTTGGAGATTATTCTTTGCAAGGTCCCGGCACCAAGTTGCAAACGCAGACAACATGACAATATATGACAACATGCATTCTTTCAGAAAAGGACGGAAGACTCCTTAAAAATGCAAAACTATATGCCTCTGAAAATCTAAGGAACATGGTATGACGAAGCCGACATGACTGGCCTTGGAAGTGTTTTATCCCTGCAGCTCTCCTCCAACAAGCATTCCAATCTTGACATGCCCCTTGACGCAAGTTCAATGATCTGCAGGCATGTACTTCAAATCCATGCCATCCAAGCTTTTGATCCTGACAGCCTGGTTAGGATGGGAAACTTTGCCGACAATCATGACGAGTACTCACGCCTTGCATACTTCTGCCGCTATGATAGCCTCAGGACTCACAGTGACTTCCGGACACCGCTGTGAACTTGATGTGGTCAATTTGTGGTTCTTGTAGTTTTGAAGGTCCTCATTTCATCCAGAGGATGATGCAGGGATGAGTTGATGAGTCCTACTTATGCATTTTGCAGGATTCGTCAAGCACTGGTCTGGGTTTTCCTGACTCGTGGCATACCCATTCTGTACTATGGCACAGAGCAGGGTCTAGATGGACATCAAGGTCCTCACAATAACAAAGGACAAGACAACCTGCGCGAATCATTATGGCAAACAGGCGGGGCATGGCAGGGCGCATGTGTTGTAGATGAACATGTATTTTCTTGCGTTGCACAAATAAATGCTTTGGATGAAGACTTTGTAGCTTCTGAAAAGCAGCTTTAGAAGCATCGAAAAGAATTCCTTTGCTTGGCCATTCCTTGGTGAGGCTATCGCACAGATAGATGGCAGTATCGCTTCGTGCGGAAGCTGAAACTTTGGTTAACTTTGGTCGATTGAGAAAGGATTTTTGTCCCTGCTCATTGTTTCCATGGAGTCCGTACTGTATCAACCGTGCCATTCAAACAGCCAGACCTCCACGGAGTTCAAAACTACGAATGAGGTGCTGAAGGTTAAGTACACCCTAAGACTAAGACCTTTCAACTTGATTTCTAATCACTTTCCTGCATGTTTGTTGGCTTACTTGTCGTTCCGAGGAATATGCTGAGAAAGCACCTTCATGTTGGCGTGGGATCTGCAGAAATCAAAAACACATCAAAAACGATTCTTGTCACAAGAAGGATGAATTGTGTTGTCTCATTCCTTGCAAATGCCATCATGGCATGCACACGTTTGTTTACCCTGAAAAATCAACTTTCAGAGTTTTTGGGCTGTAGAAAATTCCTTGTGTTTCCTTTGAAACTGTGGGAATTTGATTCACCTACATTTCTTTACAATGATGCAAGCTTTGTTAAAAACCGTTTCTTGGCTGATGGTTTGGCAAATAAGGACATTGATCTTTACCAGAGAGACGACAGAAGCTGGCACAATTTGGGTATTTTTGAACAACGCACAGAATGCAACGGAAATGGAAGGACAAATCTACTGCCCTGGCCCTAGTGGCAGGCTTCAAGGCAGATGGTTTGATGCCCTGTCAGGCAAAGCTGTGAATCGATATTTGAAGGCTGGTTGCTTTGAGGCACCAGACAGACATCCAAAGATTCTCTTTCGTAAAGGCAGGCGATAGGAGGGTATCTCGAGTCTGCACCTGAATGCATGCAGAGTAGGAAGTTTCGTGACGAACAGCTATTCGGATCTATTCGGCTATTCCATGATGTAAACTAGCTTGCTGTATAGGCACAACGGACGTATTTGCAAGCAACCTTTTCAGTTTGCCCTCGGGAGCGTTAAAAATCTGATGCTCTATAGAGGCCTTTGAACTCATTAGTATTCGAGACGTACTGTGCTGCCACGGGCATGCCACTTTTAGCCCTCCTGTGTCCACCTATAGTTTTTCATTGTCTCCATTATTTGTAGTTCTGAGTTTGATGTTTTGCATCGTTTTGCCACTATTTGTTGATCACTTCTTCTGGATAGGAGGTGATTCAGGGTGCATGGTTTGGAATGTGTTTTCATATTTGCATCAGTTTCCTGCAGCTAACATGCTGCGTTTTGGAACCGATTTTGAATTGCGCATAGACGATGAGTCCAGAAGTGACTTGTCGTTCGAGGGATGAAATACCACTTTCATAGCTCATCCAATCTCATCCATTGATCCCTCCTGAGTGGTAGAGATCTAATAACGAGCTCAACCACTGAGGAGTCTCGCAGGATTTGCCCTGCAGGATGAAACGATTTTACCCACACAATTCTGCGCAGAGAGCAAAGCTGATCTTGGAAGGTCGGGGCAAGTGTATTCCAGCTTGGACCACGAAAGCATGAAGGATCAGAAACCTTTCTGCTCAAAGCACTGAATGGCTAAAGCACCTGTATGGACTTTCCCGCATTCTGCTGCCTTAGGATGATTTTTTGGCAGTTTTCCCCAGGTACCCTGTTCAAAATATTGAAAGGAAGGGATAGAGGTATAGAATACCGTAGCAAAGTACTTGGATTTTGATTGGTATCAGATCCATATCCAGCCAAAGCAAGCTCGCTGATGTAGGCTTAAAAAGATCACAATCAGGAGTGGACAGAGTCACATTGTGTCCTGGCTTCGATCAGAGGTCATTCCTTGTGCACAAGCTACTATATGCATACACATACACACATCCACATGTACCTCACAAACACAAATGCAGACACAATCGCACACGCACACACACACACACACACCTATACATCTTCTTATGCACTTGGACTGTCATGCCAGTCCCAGTGAAAGCATTGGCTTCATTCCTGAAAATCTGCAGCCTTGGCCTTTGACATTGCAATTCAAAGCCTTTGCGACGAGCAGCACACTCGCACTGGAACAAATGACGCAAGCAGAAAGAGATACACTATAAAAGATAATTCAGTGAGACTGAACGTTATGAACAGAAAGCAGAGCTACTTTGTCTTATTCGCGATGCATGGAGGCCCTATAAAGTGTTCTTTTTGCATTGGTGGAAAAAGAATGAACCACCTGCAGATTCTACTCATGTCGGCATCAACACACCAACCACCGTCTTACGCCTCCCACGTGCGGCTGCAGCCTATGGAGGATGCTGACATCGGTGGTGCAGGCATCATGGATGCAAGGTACAACTGCAGTGGCACCTACAGTGCTTGGCTGACAAAAGTGAAAGGCGGGGCTGGTCCAAGAGTCAGAGATGTCAGAGTTGGTTATTTGATGTGGGTCTGTTGGACAATCGAGAAGGTTTCATCACAAAGGCAAGCATTTATCTTACTAAAGCCACACCTTGGAAAAAGATGAGGTAAGAGAGCCTAGGCCTAGCCTCCTTCCTACTATCTCCGCGATCCAATCCATGATATCAATGGTTCTTCGCTTGACCCCATCAAGGTTTTTTCACGTTGATACAGTTGCATCTCTGACAGGAGAGGGCGCAAAAGCCCGGTGGCTCTCGAGCACAACAAAGAGATATTTTACAATCGATTTCACTTCACAGCTCTTCTTCTATGCTCAATCTGAGAGCCACAAGTCAGTGTCGCATCCAATTCGCTTCAAGGACCTCCATAAAATCATTAGCGACATCAGAAAGCTATTGTCCTTGTATAGCAAGATCATGTGTCAATTGTATCAGTATATTGGTGCAGTGTATACACTGTACATTCGATACATTTTTGCATAAATTCAATTCAAATCTTTCCAACAATTCTAAGTTGATCAGATTTGAACAGCTGTCAGAGTGAAACTGGTTCGGGTAGGACGGCGCACTCAGAGAGTCAATCAGTTCGGAGACTTTAATCACAAGCACAATCTTGGCACTTTCGAGGCTTCAAAGGCATAGAATTCTAGTTCAAGAATTGCTCTTAATTGGGCACCAAAAAGCTGAAGCTTTTTTTTGCCAGGGCATTCCCGAAGCAGCATCAACAGTAATGTACTGCCATGCAAAGCCCGTTCTGGTGACACAAATGCACTTCTTGGATGCTGTCCACCCACCTAGAAAGGAAATCCCCCATAGCCAGACGCTTTCTTTTGAAAGCTAAGCGTAAGGCAAATGTGACTCCACTCAGAGAACCCTCTCCAAAACAAACAGCAAGCGGCTCGCAGGATATTGTTTCAGCAGACCAATTGCCTGATGCAGGATCCAAGAGTCACGAACTGAATCATGAATCATGAGTCCAGTTGCCTGCTACAGACAGGATTGAGAAAAAAGTTTGGTGTTCTGCTCAGCAGTTTCCAAGCTGGACATGGTTTTCGAAAGGCTTCTGATCCAGAGTCTTAAGCACTCGCTTTTGGCCATCTCCAAGGTGAACACCCCTTTGGCTTCTCAATTCTAACGGCGGAACGAACCTATGAGCTCTTTACCTATTCTTATCAGGTGCGTGTCCGACATGTCTCATCAACTTCTGATACTGTATAGATTTTGCATTGTGCCACAATTCTGTCCTTTGAAAGAGTTTTGTGAGACTTTGCTAAGTCAGGATGCAGAGCTCTGGGTCAGTGCACTGAATGCTGCGCGGGACATTGCAAATGGCAAGGTTCCGGCACATGCACTGGCAGCAAAGATTTTCTTCAAGCAAGCTGTTAAATCTCGATCAGGTTTCGATTTCAGAGGTCAATTCAGGTCAATGGGGAGATTCATATTTTTTGAACTTTAGACACGAACTTTAGGTAGCTCATGGTAGCTCCATTGTCACTTCATTGAAGGCGCCCAGACATGGTCATGAGTTGGCCAGACCGGTGGGAACGCCACTGAGACAGCATTAGGAGGGCTGCAGACGTTCACACTTCGAACTAGAAACAAATTGTAAGCACTCCACCATTGTCCACATACATCGGAACATTTATTGCCGCAAGGGAAGGCACCTCTTTTGCTTCTATGATCTTTTTTTGATTTTTTTGTATAGACGTTTCAGGTCCTCGCTTTCCACGTCAACGTCGGACCACAATGGCGGTGAGCCAAGCGTGGAGCCCAAGTTGCGGAGCGTTTGTGGACAGTAGGATACTTTATCGATTGACTAAGCATTGACATTCCTAATTTCTGTACAAAGGATTGCTGGATCATTGGGGATTTTTCCAGCATGGCATGTGTACACATATTGCCACAGGAGGTATCAAGGAAGTGACCCTTCTCTTTCTCCATTCCACGAGCACGCTAATCTGCTTTTGTATTTCATTTTGACATTTGAGAGAATGACCGGACTGTTTGAGCAGATGAGACTTTGATGCACTGAGGAGGAGAAGATGGCCGTGCACCATGGGAGCCTCCTCCAGTCACAACAAGGCTGGCCCTTTCATGTATACCACCTCTTGTGTATTTACACCTTCTTCGACTCTTGATTGTTTGCCACTTTCTGCACATTTTCATACGTGACAGGTTGACACAGCCAGCACCAGTGCAACAGGAGTCCTTCGTGGTGTGGAACTTGCAAAACCTAAACGACTTTATGAATACTTTTGGACCTTTACACATAAATTGCTTTGACCACATTAGGTGACTAAGTCACTAGTGCTTGGCTCTAGCATCTTCCCAACGAGAGCATCCTTCAGTAAGCATTCTCTGCTTCAGGAGTTGACTGCGCCTCCACCACCACCTGTGGATCCCTTTGCTGCGCTGGATGCCTTGGAAGAGCTAGCAGGCCCTGGACCTGAAGATGATGTGACACCCATAGTGGCACCTGAATTGCAGGCACGAAGGACTGGGGTGCGGAGGAACAGGATGAACATTGATATCTACCGCCACAGTGTGACAGTTGTTTTTGATTGTCTCTTGTCCGACACCAGAAATTCATGCAGCGCCAGGGAGAGCTGCTGAAGGAAGCCCGGGCCAGAGTGACGGGTGCAGTGACAAGGCGAAGCCTTCAGGACAGAAGCCTTGAGCTTGCAGTGGACCATCCAACGAGGAATTGACTATGCCAAATATATCCAAATATGGCAATATAATAATTATAATATATTATAATCAACTGCATCTACGTTTCTGGTTCCTTCTGCCTACATTTTTTGGAGAGGAGATAGAAGCTGCGGTCGCACCACCTCCATGGCGCCCAGAAGTGGAGTATCACTGTGAAGCTGTAGCGATGGACGAACCACAGCCGGACCTTTCGGGTTTCACCTCCTCTCCAGATGTGGTGGTTCCAGACGCGCCGCTGTCGATGGTGGGCGCCTTCTCCGAGCCGGCGCAGGCAGAGCCAGCCATGCAACCTGTGATGTCGGGCATTGCGCCGCCCGCGGGCATCGGGGGCATTGCCCCTCCAGCAGGCGCAACGCAGTATTGTCGCAAGTAATGCCAAGAGAGGAAGAGCAGAATTGAAACGAGCATCGAAAGACTACTAGTTAAAGTTATACAAGCAGCAATGTTGATTGATTTTCAAGGAGAACAGTTGGACATGGTGGGATTTCCAACTTCATGAGCTTGGCAGGCATGGGAGGGATCGCGCCGCCTGCTGGCTTTGGTGGTTTTGGTGAGGAACCACGCCATGAGCGCCCGGCGCCTGTACCTGCTATGGCTTCCCCTGTACCTGCTATGGCTGCCCCTGTGCCCACTGCCGAAACAATGGCAGCAGCGGGTATCCCAGTTTGCAATGCGTTTTTGAGATCCACAAATATCTTAGCTAATCTCAACTTTTTCAAATGTGCAGATTTTGCATTTGCAGAGCATAAGGCGCCAGCTCCTCCTGAAAACCAGGTGCCAGTCCCTTTTGCAATGCGTTTGCACTTTCCTTCAAGAGATTTTGGAATTAAGATAAGTGTCATCTCATGTCTTTGATCAGACTTGTAAAGCTCCGTGTTGTCGACCTCTGCGTGCAATGGTTTGGGGGCTTTCAGTTGATTTCAAGAGATCTCAAGAATATCATCACTTCTGCAGGAATCCTGGGATGATCCGCCAGTTGCATCGGCTCCACTTCCACCGCAGGCGGGTTGCTGTTGCGGCATCTCAAGCCATGTTTGGCACAAGGCTCGAAACATGTCCTCTCATGGCTTACAAGGCCCCAATACCTCCATCCTTCGGCGACGCCAATCAAGAAGCTGCTGGCGATCTAGAGACTTGGACAGACTGAAGCACCTTCGAACACCGAAGCTCTGTACTCTCTGTCTTCTTTGATTGCAGGAGGTGTAGGAGAGAGTGGCACTTCCCTCCTCAAACCATGTTCTTAAGACTTAAGACAATATTTGTTGTACCCTTCTAGTTTCTTCTGCCCAATCTCTGGATATTTTGCCATTCTGACCACTAAGCCGTCATGCTCAACATCGCAGGACGTCAGGCTTTTCTGATCTTTTCTTTATGCTTTCTTCAGACGACGTGCTTTCTCAATCTTTCTCAATTCTCTCACCCTGGTTGCAAACTATCTCAGGACGATCTTGTGGGTGAGCTCATGGCGGTCACAAAGGAGGATGCTGGCCACAGGCACCCAAATTGAATCATTTGCAGAAACAAAATCAAGCTTCTCTGATCGAGCGTCGGTTGATCTTCCATGCTGCTGTAAGCTGCAGCAATTCTGAGCCTAGTGTCTACCTGAAGCTACGGGATTTTGCGACTTTGCAAATATCGTTTCTTTACACCATGTGGCGCTATGTACGACTCAGGCTGCTGGAATATTTCCACTGCATTGGTTGCGACTTCCAGGCATCAGAATTGCAAGCCAGATGGCAATCAGTGATTACCACGCTGTTCACCGACATTCTCAGTTTCTCCCAATTGACAGGTTTTGATGATAGAGGGTTACATCTGGACTGGAGAGGTGGACTACATGCTCCGTGCCTGCAATCATCCATCTCGCCTCGATTAGGCTTCTCAAGTAGGTGTGCAGTGGGAATGAACATGTATACTTTCCATCCCGAACATCAGTAAGCAATAATTTGAACATGTATTCTTGAACGGAGACTCATAGGATTCATAGGTGCACTAGTGCACCAGCAGATCTGTTGAGGTTTTTCCGGAATAATTACCCCGACGTCACAAAACTGAGGACAGGAACTGGAGAGTGGGAGGAAACGCTGGAATTTTCCCGGGAATGTTTCTCCTGTACAGAAAGATATCTTACCATTTAAGGAGTGAATCAGGCTGATGCCAGGCTCCTTTATTCACACGTCAGCCTTTCAGGAGATGTTTGGTGCGCCAAGATGATTGCGTAGCATACTGTTGTCGCTGGCTGAGATTTTGGATCCTTTTGGTTGTGGTCCACTTGAAGGTGAGGTGAAAACAAGTGCCGCTTCAACACCTCTTTAGTTTCTAATTGCTCAAGCGCATGATGAGCATGAGGTCAGTGCTCGTGGAAATCTGCGCGTAGTTCCAGCAGCCTCCAGGACGAACCCCGGTGAAGCTGCCAGGTAAAGTGAGGAAACAGGGATGCACAGTGTGACGAGAGTGTTGGCGTTCTTTGTGCAGTTTAGACATTCACGATGGGCGAAGAGGTATGGATCTGCGGTTGCACAGGAGGTGGCTGATGGCTTGCGCTGGAGGAAGATTAACTGAGGTGCAGGGACCGAATTGGTCGCTGGCTAGTGACTAGTGGAATAAATGGCCATTATTATGGCCCTCATGGCTGTGGAATTGCGCAGAAATCTTTTGTTTCTGGGTCATGTATTGGTCTGAGACTTTGCGTGCAGTGTCTTCTTAAGCGATTCTGATGGTCTCCTTGACCTATCCAGACGTTGGAAGCAGCAATGTCGCTTCCAGTCACGGTAGATCGAATTGCACCAACGAACCTGAAAGGTGAAAAGTCAAAGACTTTCACAGGGCCAGGTCCACTTACTTGAGAACAGTGATAAATCAAAAGCATAGAATGTGTTTGTTTCCATACGTTGGAGCACGGACAAAAAGAAAGACGAAATGAAGAGGAAGGGTGAGGTGGCAAGGCAACTTCAACCATCTCGGTGGGCTGAAAACATTGGAGAAGGCACTTGGAAGTGCATGAAATTAACATGAATGAAAAGCAAGGTACCACACTTTCAACACTTTCATCTAGACATGTCAATGTCACTGGCATGTGAGGCTCAAGGCCGGCTCTTCCAAGCTGGCCTTGACAAAGATCAGAGAAGATGGTATGAGGTCCACAACATGCATGCAAAGCAAGTGATTGAAGCAAATGATACTCAAGTGTGCAGTACAGGCGTAGCTTTGCTTCATTGACTTGAATCCACAATCGATTGAGCAAGGGAGCATCACCAACTAGCAGCTAGCAGCAAACACGCGAATCCGAACTAAAGTAGTCTGACATTTTGGCAGCGTGCCAACTTTGAGATGGACAAGCCGCTGCCTCGGCTTTGACACTTGGGACAGGGCGTTTTTGGTTGAAATTTTTACAGGATGAGCTTGGTACCGTACTGTGGTTTCTTTGTGCATCTAAACAGCAGTGAAAGCTATGCCATGTGAATTCCATCATGCTTTCAGATCGGACTCTGAAGACGAGGACACCCAGAGGTTTGTAGCCTCATGTCAGTGAAAACGCCATCTGGAATCGACATGGCTTGCCATTTTTCAAATTGTTTGCCACCTTTTTTTTACATCTTCTAGTTATTCGTCCATGTGGATATACACAGATATACAACTGTAGGTTTAGATTTTGATTTTGGTCTGTTCTCCAAAGAACAGACTGCAGAGACAGCACTTATGGAGCCATTATTCTTTGATTCGATGCGTGTTTCTTGACTTTGTCCACAGAATCATCTTGGGGGATTTACATCAATCAATCTTGAAGGACTGCAATAATGCCTTCTTCTCTGGCTGCAGGCTCTGCTCGCAGGGGCACACAGCAGTCTTGAAGCGGGAACATGTGTCATTCCGACATTCCCTTCGCAAAGTGGTACATGGGACGACAGCTTTCCACATTGGGTTTCAACTCTGCCGACAGTTAAGGCGAAACTGTGAGCTGGGCAAGGCCAGGTGGGTGAGGAAAGTCATACCTTGGGAATTTTATGTTCGGTGTTCGCTGCTTTGGCTTGACTTGAGTTTGGCACCAATCATCCCGAGGCATTCTCTTAGCAGCTAAGTGCCGGAGAAACAGGTTACTGTATGAAAGATATTACATACAAGTTTAGTTTCCGCTAAGTGCAGGTCCTACTGGCTTCGGGTCTCCAAATGGCATCTGTTTCATTGCCCGAGACCTTTGCCCCCGCCTCAGACTTGAGGATTTTTCTTTTTGGGGTGGAGACAAGAATTCCACAAGCCATAGCTCAGTAGCTGACTACTACTACTACGACTACGACTACTACTACTACTACTACTACTACTACTGCTACTTTCTGCCTCTTGGAATGGTCTCCGTTCTTTTTGTCTAGCAGATTCCATAGTCAGTCATGAATCTTTGATGGCGACGATCAACCAACTCTGCAGATTTTCTAGGTCATTGCGCTTCTCCGTGCAGAAATCTGGGGTGCAGCACTCAGAGTGCACAGATTGTGCGAAGCTTCGAATGCCCAGCAATCGCTTAGTTCCATGGATCTCAACTCGTTGGAAGGAGATTTGCTATAGGCTATAAGTCAGTTCTTGCCCCCTGGATACCTTGGCCTTGAAGACTCTACTTCAACACATTATGTCCTAGTTCAGAATCGAAAGACCACTCGGAACTGAGAACAGACGGGCTTTCAAGGTCACAATATGTCATCATATATGGCCTATGCAGCCATCGGAATCAACTCCGTCAGCCTCCCAGAGTTCTTGAGAGCTGAAACATGATAGCTGAAGCAGTGCTGATTCAAGTCCCCAGCTTGGAATTCAAGTTCTTTCCCGTTTTTTCCTTGAATCCTCCGCTCTAGGCGTTCATTGAGATGCTTTTAGATCTTTTAGACACATCTCAGGCTCAGGTCATAAAGTTCATAAAGGTGAGAAATGCAAGAGAAATGAAAGGAAGCTTCTGGAATCTATTCTAATTCCGTTTGGCACTGAATTCCAATGACTGTTTGCACTTCATGAGTTTGATGATGCAGCCATTAGCAAATGGCACTTGAGGTGGCAGTGATCTTTGGCGGCCCTTTTGGCCGATTTAGTCGGGTCGCCGAGTTTGAGACATCAATCAACATGGTGACTGTGAAGATTGAATGATATTGAATGGATTGAAGATGTTGCTAGTTAGTTGCTAGTTGAGTTCATTTCTTCATTTTATTGGCACTTCATGGTGATCTCAAGTGCTGTGAACAGATCTCAAGGTGACTGCGTTGATAGGCGCCTGGCTGCTGCCGTCTTTGCCATTGGCACCTTCGCACCTACTTGGCCATTTGCCCGCAGAGTTTGCAAAGGAAGAAAGCTTTTGAATCTTCAAGCATTATATCATTGTGTGATTAAGGATGGACCAGAATGAAACAGCAAATGATTTTTCTTTTTCAACTCGCAGAAGTGAATTTGCGTTGTTTCCGATGGTCATAGCTTGCACGTTCATTGGAGTATTTGTTGTTTGTCGTGTGCTTTGAGGTCATTGCTGATCTTTGGCCACAACACTGCGAGGGTACTTTGGCTGCATTAGGATGCTATGAGACACATAAACTGCTGTCGTTCCACTGAAATGGAATGGCGAATGGCTTCCAGTAACTAGTCTGGAAACCTGTGCAGCGACATCTAGCATCCACGTCTCAATTTCTTTGGCTCGAGGCACTCTGGATAAGCACCATCATCAAGGCCAAGAAAATTCAGGGACTGACATGTGAAAGGAAGACCATTCGCTTTTAGTTCTTTGAATTTTTGCTGAAGCTTTTGGTTGTTGAGGTGTTGGGCTCCTATGGTCTCACCAGTCAGAGCCTGAACACCATGTTCTACGCTGCCTCGCAGCAGGGATTTGCAGGGTGTCCAGAAAGGGAGATGCATCGGAATAAGCATCCTGCTTCAGCGAAACTTTACCAAAAACTTTTCCAACAAGCAAAGAAGAAGTGTGTTTACACTACCCGAAAATTGGCTATTTTTTGAACAAAAGTTGCTACTGAGCAGGGTTCCCAGGGTTCCTTGCCACCGGGCCTGCAGGTAATGTCATGCTTGCGCTGATCAACGACGTGACGCGCATGGAGGTGCCCTGTGTTGGCTGGAAATCTGTGCTCAAATCTTTTGCATCTGCATTTGACTTTCTTTGTCAATGTTGTTAGGTCTGTTGTGTTCTGTTATGCTTCAATCGCTCACACCAGTCCAACTTGGTTTGGTCATTCTCAGCATCGTTTGCCAGGATAGAGAGGAGGCAGTTGGCCTCTACTACGCGGCGAACAATTTCATGAGCCTCACGTTCCTTAGCCAAAGAGTTCTGGGTCATTTTTCCTGCTTTCCAGATCAGCCTGGCTCAAATGTGTTTGGTCAGAGAGCCTCAAGAACATGAAATTGTTGCATATGTTTTCTGGCTACCATTGAGATGGATTGGGACTTGTGGTATGCTTTATGCTGGAAGCACAACAAATGTGTAGTCGGAGTCTTTGGTGGAGCCAAGGATGACTGGCATTCCCGTGCTTTTGGTGCTGATCCTGCGTGTGCAGGCCTCAGATAGAATCACTCGAGGCACTAGAGTAAACAGCCGTTTGGGACTCACAATGGAAGTTTATCACTCTATTCTGCACAGCCATTTGTGACCAACTGGCAAACTCCGGATGATGCAGTTCTGATAATGTGGCTTTGTGTTTTGCTGCGGAGGGTCATTGCCCATGGTGTCTGCTTGAGGTTGTTCCAAACAAGCCGACCATCTTCTTGGTTGTGCAGGTGGGCAAAGCTGGGACGCAGATTTGACGGAGGAGAATGAGATCCATAGAAAGACGTATAGATATGAATGGGAGTTTGATGGAATATATGAAAAGAACTCTATTTGCGTTTTTGCGCCACGGGAGCTCTTTGCATGGCTCTCATGCAACACATCTGATTCCTGCCTGTGGCATCCCGAAGTTGTGACTGCCGTAAGGTCGTTTTGAGTAGTCTCTGCCTTTTGCTGCTGTGCTCAGTGAGGCGCGTGGAGACAACCTGAAAAACAGGGACGCATCGACATATTGTCAGAGCACCGCTACAAGATATGTTTCTTCGGAAAATCTGTCCTCGATTACCTGTGACATCCTTCACCATGTCCCAGCACATACAACATATATAGTGTGCTGTACAACTGTCTTTCTGTGAACGTGTCATTGCCTCCTCGCATTTCAAACTTTAAACCAGGACAAGTCACACAGTGGACTTCAGGACAAACCTGCAAATCGCTGTCATGTTGAGGTGGAAGCGCAAAGAAGCGCAAAGCTCAGAGGTGGGGGAATTTCCAGCCTCCTGGGATGCGTTGAAGTCTGCATGTGGAGCTCCGCTCCGTCCAGCACACCTAGAGACGAGTAGTGCTTGGCTTGTCATCTATAGCTGCTATATGCTAGAATTACCCAACGACCAGTCGCAGGAGGACAGCGATAGCGAGGACATGGACATATCATCTTCAACCGCAAGGCTAGGCGGCACTGGAAAACACGGAAGGAGCCCAGTTGTGCCCGTGGTCCTAAATCTTGATATAAGTCACATGTAGGTGAAGTCAGTCAGGTGTCAGCTGTATTTGTTGCATTCCCACGGGAAAAGAAGGAGATGATGAGGCTTATATTTTTTGTCCACCGGCTGGGAAACTACAGTCACGACTTTGAGTCAAGTCAAATGAACGTCCAAGACGCCTATCCTCCCTCCAAGTACGGCCGTGGGGGCCATGGTATGCTGAGATGCGTGTCAGGATATCAACTTCCGAGTCTGGTGTCGAGGCACCTCTGTTCTTCATTTTATGATATTTTTTGCATACAGTAGCCAGATTGCGAGCACCAGTGCATCTCCTTTTTGAAGATGGTTCGATTAGGACACATAAGATCGCAACAGTAGCCGCAAGATTGCCAACAAGCTTCAAAGCGTACACTTGGAATATTTTGGCATCATTGCCAGGTCAGAAAGATGACCTGCGGAGCATGGGTCGGTGCTGCACTGAGCAAAGCACATGATGAATTTTGTAGTGGGCAAGCTCTCATTACACAACTCAACTGCTATGGCTGTACATATGACATATCCAATGTGTGCATGTTTGGATGACTAAGGAGACCGTCTCCGAAGAACTGTGAGGCCTGGACAAATTTGAACAAAGATGTGCTGGTGTCTTCGATCTCGAAGAATGGAGCAGTGGAGGCAGTTCATCCTTCCTGTCCGTCTTGCATGTGGAAACCGGCGTCTCCGAAGATTATGGTGGGAAGCTCCTTTGAGTTGTACTGCAGGTAGAAGGTTGTAACGATTCATTGAGAGAGAAACTCCTGAAAACCCACCTTAGAAGTTGGCCTCTTGTTGAACAAGAAAGGGTGAGGACCAGAATGAACAAGATCTTGCAAAAGCATTCAGGTTTGCTGGTTTCATGCTGATGCTTCGGACTTAGACTGGTGGCAGCTGGACCCAATCTGGAATCTTTGTGACCCAAAACATTGGCACGATTTGGCACGCTAGCTGAAACGGAATGAAATAGGCAGCATGTAAACTCAGGTTCGCTGGCCAGCTCGTGATGGACATTGGTGGGTCCGCCTTGCAAGTTTTAGACGATGTGGGTGGACGATCAAATTTACTGATGTTTTCAGGATTTTTCAGGTAGCGCTGCGAACATTTGCAAACTGTATGGGCCTGGCAATTGGAGATGTTTCTATGAGATAAGATCACTTAGTCGCATACTTTGCTCCCCATGTTCACAGCCGAAACTGACTTCTTGGACCTCAGGAGCTGGGTTGATTGCAGTCAATTTGCGATCGTGAGGCAATACTTCAATCAGTCGATGGATTTGATCCCCTATGGCACCAAGGATGAACTTACCACAGCCTGGGTCCTTGGCAAGAGTCGCACCAAGGATGCTAAGTACCATGAGGGGATGAGGATATTCAGAATCTCCTTAGGGCCTGGAAGTTACTGGGAAGTTTATGACAATGTACGTTAGAATACATTCGATAGATAGTATGATTATCATACCGCACTACTTGATTGCACTCCAATGTTTGCATGACTTTGGTCATCTGAGGTTGCTGTGTTGACAATGATCCCAGGCAGCTCCTGCCAGGGGGGGTGCGTTTCAATACTGTTCTGCAGGAGTGTGTTACTGTATGTTACTCCGATCCCTTCTGAGTCCCTTTGGGCACAAGTGGTGACGCTAGCTTTTGAATCATTTTTGTTGAGCAGCTTTTTTGTGTGGGCCACCTGCCGTGGCTGTGATGATGATGATCATCTTCCACCTGCTGCTTTGCTTCATTGCGTTCGCTGAGGACCATGGGGGTCCTTCGAACGCAGACCAGCCACCGCGCCATGGCCACTGTGGAAAGCCGTATCCCCTGATCTGGGACAATGATGCCAACTACGACGATACACTGGCTTTCCTCTATTTTGCGAAGAGTGCCAATTTTGATTTGAAAGCTATCACTGTAGCAGCAGATGGTATGGCTACCCCTCATGGAGGACCAACCAACCTGGCTGCAGTGGCTAAACTAGTGGGCAAAGGCAAGGTGCCGATAGCTTTCGGCCATCAAAGCTTGAGCCCCATTGTGACTATGCCTCTCCAGTGGCGTATCGAATTAGATGACTTTTTTGAGAAGATGTTCCAGAGCAAAAATTTGGAGCCCAACGATGCAGCAATTTCAGAGCTCTCTGCCCCACATTTGATTCAAAACGTCTTGAGGGAATCTGAGTGCCCTGTAATCATCCTGACCACTGGGCCAGTTACCAACTTAGCCGTTGCTCTTGAAGCTGATCCTTCTCTTGTCAGAAAGATCCAGGGTGTTTTCATGATGGGGTCTGCATATGGAGTTCCCGGGACCAACAACGTCTACAACTGGCAGATGACTTTCAACGGTGTGAGGGGTTCTTGCAGCGAAGCACCGGGTCAAATTTACACAGGACTTGATCCACCGCTAGTGGAGCATGGCAAGAAGTTCCTAGCTCGCCCAGGCTGCAGAGGTGTGGATATGTCCAAACATGGGAACACGGAGTGGAACGTGTTCATGGATGTGAGGGCATGGAGGGCGGTGTATGGTCTTCTGGCCGAGTCCAATGTGAGTGTCTATGTGCTTGCTTCAAACGCCACACTGGACATGCCCATCACGTTGAAGGGCATTGAGGATCACGCACACAACTTGCACGATGAAAAGATGCAAATTTTCATGGTGGAACTTGCCAAAGCTTTCCTCGGTGCCGGGGAAGCCAAGTGGTGGGATGCTCAATGTGCGGTGATGATGGAACAAGTCATTTCTGGCCAGCTTGGTGGAGTTTGTTCCAACTGGGCTTGGAACAAGAAAACAGCTGTCTCATTGGTTTGGCGTTCAAATTTATTGGAACATGAGTTGAACCCTTATGGAAGCATCGTTGATGATCTCAACGCTCATGCCCCGCCGGTTAACTACTGCCTTGGTGGCAATTCGACCCAAATGTGGGAAGTCTTTTGGCCTATGCTTGACAAGTGAGACACTTCAGGGCTCAAGGCTGCAAAACGAGAAGCATGTTCGCGTGAAGGGACCTTGGTGTATCTGGAGCGGAATGTTGTCCACTGACAATAAGAGATATAAAGATATATAAATGATATGTAGAACAATACGATAATAATAGATTGTAAAAAATGACTGCTAAAAGACGTTAGGTTAGATATGTTTAGTCTTAGTAGGTCTGCGAGTGTGACAGCAGATTTTAAACAACACCTTGCGCCTTTCACGACCTTCCACTCACTGTAGCCAGGACAGCTGTTGGCAATCCCTGGCAACCTGATTACAGGGTATCTTTCCAAGCGCAAGGCACTCAGTTTGAGTAAGATGTTTGTGAGCCTCATGGTATCCTTGTGGTATTTCAGTTGCGGGTTCACAAGTCTCGATGGCAGTAACATTTTTACACAGGCAATCACAGTAGCGTATGTGCTGCCACTCCGGTATTGAGGTGGCGGCCCACTTCATCTCCTGCGTCGACTTGCAGATGGCTGAGCACTTTTTGGAGGGGAAACTGGAAACCCTGGAAACCCTGGAAACCCTTTGCTGGACATGATGCGTGTTCCTGCGCTTCTGTATCGCAAGTTGAGTTAGAGACAACAGGGCAAACCTCGGAAAAGAGATTGGCTGAAAGCTTGACAGTACTGACTCCGGCATCGAAGGGCTTGACAGCGTCCGAACATCTCTTGCTTTTGGATTGAGAGGTTCCTGTTGCCTCGATTTTAGTGACTGTGGGTGCTTTTATGGCCCAGGCAGGGAAAGATGGAAACGAGGGGAACGATGACAATGACAGTCTGAGAGTGACATTGCTTGGGCTGCAGCACTCTTGGATCTTGGATGCAGGTGCAGCAATTCTGGTTCATAGCGGTGACGGTTGGGGCCTCATCCGCCTCACCTTTCTGACTGGAGGGATGAGGGTGAAACACTTTGACGGATTCAACAGGACTGAACAGGCCTGACGGGTCATGTTTACAGCTTAATTCTTGTTTCGTGACAACATGCATGAGTTCTGAGGTGATTTGTTTGAACTATGCTGGACTGCCCAACGTGCCATTGATGCGCCTGGTTTCCGGGCCGGGGGCACAAAGACCACGTTGGTGCCAGCTTTTACATGCTTTTACTAGCAGCTAGAAGCTAGCTTAAACCTGCACATTTCCTGCAAAAACTTGTCTGCAGAGGCTGGCTCCTCCTGGTCGTGTTGGCGAGGAGCGGTCGGAGCCATGATTGGATTCTGAATTCTGGAGCGGAGCAACGCCCAGCCATGTTGACACATAAACCTTTTCGTTTTTGTTTTGGCAGTCCTTGAGCGCCATCGGCATTGCAGCCCAACTAGCGAGCCTCATCGGAAATGTCGGGGCCTGAAGCTGCGCTGAAGAAAACATTGACAGAGGAGATTTTGCTTGCGGACTGGTCCGGAATAGTATCTGGTCACTTGGATCTTCTTGAGTTATTGTGACTTCACTGATGGAACAGTGTACCTTTGTAGCAGAAGTCCAGTCTTGTGGGATCTTGTCGCTATTCAAGCCACTACGAGACCCTGATTCCCTTGATCAAAACATTCTGCCACATTGCCTTTGCAGGGTCCTTTTCTTTATTGAGTTCTGCAGCTTGTGACTCCCTTCCTTCAAAAGCCTTCTAGGCCGCCGTCGTGGTCCTCAATCATCACTTGCTGAAAAGTGACATGGCAAATCCGCTCTGGAGCCTTAGCTACAGCTATGTGCTGGAGTTAAAGACGTCAAACGACTTTTGCTTTGAAGAAATCCAAGGATGTTGTCTTTTGTGGAAATTTTGTTGTTGGATTGCCTGTGCTACAAACTTTCTTCCAAGGATTTACTATCCAATGTGTGGCACCATGACCCTAATGGCCATCCTGCCGATCCGTGGGTCTGGGGCCCTGTTTGGAGTGAAGGCGACATGTTTGTTTGCCTGCAGTAAACTACTGGCGGAATGTTGACGTGTTTGGTCATCTAGAATGTAAAGTCTCATTACTATTGCCGTACATGTACAATTTATATGTACAACTCAGAGCTCATGACTTGTTGCACATCGGCCTGTGGTTCTTGGTATGGACTTCTTGGTTTTGCAGCCTAGACAATATTATCGCATTTCAGACTTGGCTCTTCTCCAGACTGCAATTCAAATTGGAGAATCCTGTAGCAATCGTGCTGATGTCGGATGTTGCGGATGTGGAAGTCTCTTCTGAGTCTTGCAACACTTGAAGGAATTCAGACTCTGCACGTTTTGATCCCTCGGATGGTTTTCACGATGTGTTAGTTAAGGCCGAATGGGCTACCATAATTGTAAGAACATGTAAGAACCGCTATGAAACATACATCGCAGATTTGCAGTACATTGAACTTGTGGAGCGCAAAATGCTCTCCAAACTCAGGGAGCCGTATGGTGGCTGGGGCGCGGCCTCCGGCATTCGGCAGGCTTTCTGGCATCCATAGATTCTGGCTGTAGCTGACGGATTGAAATTGAAAATCACTGTTGAAATTCATGACCACCCGGCTACCCTCTGTATAGATACATGTATCCTCGCCTTTACACTTCAGTGGCTCGAGTAAAAAGGAGCGTACTTAACGGTTATACCAGTAGTTCTGGTATTCTATAGGTTATCAGCCGTAGGCTCTCAAAGTAGACCTATCGGTTATTCCTATTAGCTGCCATGGACCGTTTCAGACAGCGTGGTAGTGTTTCCGAATCTGAAGAAAGATCGCCTACAGAAGTCTATTCTTCCGATGATGAACTAATGAGAAACCCATCGGGAAATAGAACACCTCTTGATCCAGAAACTTTCATACAAGCTTTGCAAGATGCACCAACTCATAGTCT
>DF240116.1:524-134712 GCA_000507305.1 Breviolum minutum Mf 1.05b.01
GGTAGTACCACAAATCACCTCACAACTAGCCACATCATTTGAAAGCAAGTCAAATCACAAACACATCACCCCAAAGCGCATGACATGACAGCCATGCAACGGCAAAAGCTTCGTTCAAACCTCAGAAAAAAATTTGGACATCGCAATGGTCGGTCATCTTGCGCACATTCTATAGGCAAATTCTTTCTTTGCTATATAGTTCTTTTTTCTTTTGAAACTTCCGCCACCGGCTCGCCCGGGAACTACTTGTATAAAATTTACTAAGCATAGCGAATATCTGGAATGATTCAAGAACAAATAATGAGTTTACACCTTCACCGGAAGCAAACACTTTACCAGAAGGAAAGGATGCTCTCAGGAATTTTCAACCAATCAAACAAAGAATGGTGCTTGTACAAGCTCTTGGTTTCAAGGGGGGTAATGGAAGGGATAGTCAGTTCATGGTTCATGGGAACAAATTTTTGGTCAGTTGGTGCTGATCAACCTGTCCTAAGACGGCAAACCAGGGAGGAATATGTCTAGAATAGCAGATCACCAACCAGAAAACTAGTAGGCCACCATCCTGATTGGCCATAGATAGACCTTGTACATAGATTATGTGTATGGAAGAAATTCCGCACCACTTACTTGTTCCATTCATTACGTGTTTTTGTTACATTCAATTTATACATCCTGGATAGCATCGCCGGATCTCCGAACCATCAACAATATCACCATCTGAACCTTAATCCAAAAAAGGCCCAAGTTTCAACCTACACTACTTAGAAGTACACTGGGGTATGTGATGCACCCCAAAAACCTATGACCTGGAAAATTCACATTGGAACAAAGTAATGGAGGTTGGGAAGATGATTTTCCTGTGCAAATGAGTGATCTTGAGGTTCCAGCCGTTATTTTTCCCTGCAAGGAAGCCTATTGTCGTCGTCTCCGACAGCAAGTTTCAGAATCCTTTGCTCTTAATTTCAATTCAAAAAAATTGACTGAAAGAGACTACTCAAAGAGTGATCATGTCTATAGCAAAACAAAATTCTGAAAGAAAAGCTCGTTTATCTTAGCTCTACATATCCGCCCTTTTAGATCATCCTACTTTTGGGGCACGCCATGCTAGCCGAGCTCTTTCGATCTCAGCACAACTAAATGGATATGTTGTTCTACGAAAAGTTGACCTCAACATATTTACAAAGTTTTCACTCACTTTGGGGCTCTTTGTGGTCTTCAAAAACATTTTGGAGATTTCGTGTCATTCATTCATAGAGAAATTTCATTGGGGGTTTGGGATCCTTGAAATAGCAAAAATTTATCTTCATGTCAACAATCACTCGTTCGAAATTCACGGAGCTTCCATCGGCTTCATGCCCCTGAAAAATGGCTTTGGGATTCGAGAAGCCCCGGAATCCGATATAAAAACCATCAACCATCGAGGGGATTTTTTGATGGTAGGTAAGCCGCTAAGCCATGCCAAGCCTCTAACTAAGGCCTACCGCGAGTTCCTAGCAAGCAAACGTGGCAGTTGGGCGTTACTAACGGCCTTTTTGGTTACACTGAGCTCCCCTGACATCATGTCGTCATCAAGCCTTGATGTGCCAAGTTCCGAAATGTCCGAAAGAATCCATGGGAACTGGTATATTTACCTACGAAATTACCATAAAAATCAAGCATTCATGTAGCTAAATATACCAGTGTCATGGATGCTATGGGGTTGAACATTTTGGAGAATATCCGACGGAAACTAAAAAGTCAACTCCCTCTTTAAACCGAGTTACTAAACCTCAAAGTGATAAGTTTAAGAATAAACAATAAGATGGGCTCAAAAACTTTAAAAAAAAGCAGCAGGGGCCCGGAAAAACACTTATAATCAGGGTGAAATAGCCACCGGTTACCCATCTTTTTCAGGGGTTATAACTCGAATTATAACTGGTAGGGGCCCATCTTGTATGATCTACCGCTATTCAATGGGTTCCATGTTGTGCTACATTAGGTTTTTTGTCACAGGTGTTGTTGGCCCGTAGTTCATGGTCCTTTGCATGGTTCCAAGTTTGAGCCCGCGAAATGGATCATTGAAGAACTACATATAATCACAATCCAAATCTTTGGTCCCTTTGGCTTTTAAAAAATGGTGTAGGTCATAGTCATAGCTTGGGTGTGGCAGCTGTGGCCCCCAAAAAACACCCCCGCATGCAATCATGGCAAATAGTTGGGATCCCGTCACCTAAACATGCAACANAGGGTGAAAATTTAAAAAATATTTGAGTTGCCACCACCTAGTCCTGGTGGTGACTGGCATCCTGGGTAGAGTGGGTAGATCCAAGTCAAAGGCCTTTCGATGGTTCTGACTTTTTCCACGCTTTTTTCCCAGAAGTATTTTCCTCAACAACAATCCTGTCAATTTTCAACCCAAAAAACAAAATGTTCATTGCGTCATTGCGTGTACTGTATATATGTGAGATCAGATGATGTTAACTTTCAAAGTGTATTTTTCTTGCAACCAAACCTGGATCTTTGTTCAGAAAACAACCGCTGTTTTCGGTTTCACCAATCTTTGGAATCTTGCGAAAACATTGGCATCTCGAACCCCTTGGCGTCACGGATCCGGAAAGGCCCCCCGACCCTTTCAGTCCTGACGGCAAAACCTCAGGGCGGACAGGGGGGATGGGGAAAGGGAGACAACATGGTGACAAATACACCGTAACCCTAGTCTTCCAAAATCATCCAAATACCTTGTGAGCAGGTGTTTGGACCCCCTAAAGACCTCTTCAGGAGGTGTTTGTGGGTCCAAACACCGATCCTCACAAGGTATTTGGAAGACTAGGGTAAGTGAGGATACAACTTCCCCAAAAATTGGACGAATAGATTTTTCATGATGGGCCTTGGAAAATGTAACATCTTCGACTTCAAGAATGGCAGCCCCCTTTCAACAACGGATACGGTATCGATTTGTTTCTTGAATTTCAGGGGAGTTAATCCCTAAGGTCAGATTCGAGAACTTCGAGAAGTTGAAAAGCTTGTTGTTCAGCTAATCGGCGAAAGATCTAAATGGTCTTCAAGAAATCTTTCCTCACAAAAGATGTCTTCCAAATGATGATTTGGAATAGCATGGTCGGATTTGTAACCACCCAAAAAAAGTTACACAAGTCTCGAAGTTACATTCCGCGAAATCTTGGGCTGTTTTTTTTAATGATTGCCATTGCTTCTAACAGTCCCTAGAAACTAACAAAAACTCGCCCCTGAAAAATGGTGCTTGGGAGACGATCCGGCTTCCTTTTGGGGCCCGGCCTTTTCTAGTTGGTGGTTTCAACCCATTTGAAAAATATTAGTCAAATTTCATTTCCCCAGGTAGGGGTGAAAATAAAAACGTATTTGAAACCACCACCTAGGGTTATGTTAGTTTCAGGGAGGGTAATCCTTCTATAACTGCAAGGGGTCTGAGACTGCAACCGAGCTTGGGGTTGTGCTACATGGTAGGATATCCCCCAAGCATTTTCCCCATATGCTCCCATGGGACTGGAAAAGGTACCTAAAAAATGAATACAACCCCGAAGATTAACATAGAACCTGAAAATGATGGTTTGGAAGATGATTTTCCTTTTCAATAGGGTGAATTTGATGTTCCATGTTAATCTTCCGGGGTGTATGTTTGAATTTACGGTGCAAAATGTAGGCTTAAATATTCCAGTCACCATGGAGCCTTTAGGATTTTTTCGTGTGAACTCACGTTTTTTCGAAGATGGCTTAAAGCGTAGCATATTGTACTTATATAGGATCCATGGGACTGGATTATATTTACCTACATGACAAGTGAAAAATGGCCACATGAACAAGGGGGAATTGTAGGACATATTCCCTACATGGATCCTTCGGGTATATCATGAAGACAAAAAGAAGATATCATATGATTGCATTTTGAAATGTGGAACCTATCATGGTACGTCCGTAAACCTCACTCACCAGTATCTTTTAAGCCATTTTTGCATACACCAAACGATCCAAACGAGAAAAACTATTTGGTGGTTTCCACCCATTTGAAAAATATGAGGCAAAATGGATCAGTTCCCCAGGAATCCGGGATGAACCTTTAAAGAATATTTGAGTTGCCACCACCCAGATGAGTGTGGTATGTCACCTTCAAAAGTCCGCACCAATCTCTACAACCGCACCTTTTTCTGCCCGCTCAACTTCTTTAGAGGGGAAGGTACGAAGTAAGTCTACCTTCTGTCCAGTTGGATTTTTTCAATGGAGGTGAGTAAACCCATTTCAAGTGGCAGTACAGTATGTGAAAATGGTATCACAGATCTTCAAAAATTCCTCTGTTGAAAATACCCTCATCATTGGCAACCAGTCGAAAAATGATTCGTTAGCTGAAGGAAAACCGTGCTCTTTTTTCTGGCCAAATTTTCCAGCATGAAGCTATTGGGAGGTAAAATAATAAAAATTCACAGGAGATCTAAAAACCATTGAAAACGAACGAAGGACAATGGAAAAACAACCATGGATGAGTCGATGTATCTCCCATTAAAAATGGTGTTTTCCAGCAATCGCCATGGTTGGTTTACTGGAGGGCATATACTTTTCTGGCTGACGTCTGGTCTCTCCCATTGAGATTTCCGGGCAAAGACATCCGTAGAGAAGGCAGAAGGTAACCACACTGCACCCTGGCGAAGGATCGCAAATCCATTGGGTTTTGTTGAGTTTTTTACACTCGGGTAAACTAACATAGCTGGCTGGAACATGGACCCGGATTGAGTCGATGTATTTCCTATTGAAAAGGGTGATATTCCAGCAATCGCTATGTTAGGAACTACCAGAGGGTACTTAAACTTTGCTTCAAATTCAAACCAGAACTCTTTGGCTTTTCTAGGAATCGGATTCTCAGAAGCAAAAATCGCTTAAAAACCACAATTTCTGGTGACCTGGTCGTCTGCTCAGTTCTGCCTCATTTGGGTGGTGATTTTGGTCAGGCTTTAGTTGAATCTCTAACCCAAAGGATCCATGGGACTGGTATATTTACCTACAGTTGGTTGATTTTTATGGGCGTTTCATGTAGGTAAATATACCGGCCGCATGGGTGCAATGGGTAAGAATCCTTCATCCTTCCCGTTGGATGTTGGAAAGCTTTATAAATCTGACAACTTCTAGTTGGTGGTTGAACCAACCCATTTCAAAAACATTAGTCAAAATGGATCATTTCCCCAGCGATCAGGGTGAAAATAAAAGATATTTGAAACCACCACCTATAGACTTGTTTTTTGCCACTCCGACTCTCGGTCGACAGTTTTGAACTTTGATGACCCAACAGGCCCGATGGGTGGGTGGATGGGGCTGGAACCCTATAGGTCCCGTGGCCTCATGTTGGGACCCTTGGAGGAGGTGGATTCCATTGATGTTGCAATTGGTTTCCTCCATTTTTTTGACAATGTCACAAAACCTCCAAATTTGAATCAGAAATTGTTGAGTTTGTTGGTGATTTCAACCCATTTCAAAAATGTTCAAAGATATTAGTGAAATTGGATCATTTCCCGAAGTATGGTTTTAAATTTAAACAAAATCTTTCAAACCACCTAATTCTGAACTAACATTTCAGATGACTTCCCTTTTTTTGCCATATGAAATTTCCACCAACGTTATTCGTCATTTTTGGAAAAAAATTGAAGCCTCATCAAACACCAAGCCACCATCATCCTGGAAACCCCTTCAATCGCACTCACTGGTCAGGTCTTGGATCCCCCCCCAAAAAAAAAGTCAACAAGTGTCTATAGTTACTACCCAAGCTACCAATTTTGTCATAGAGGTTTTACACCCTTTTAAAATCACCACCGACCTCCAATCTTCGAACCCCTCCGAAACCATCGACCAGTCCGACCAGTCCCCCCCAGTGAAAACCTGAAAGTGATCGATATCGGGATCCGGATTGGGTGGCAAACCTGCAAAGATGCGTTCGAATCAACAACAAAAAAGAAAGTGGCCCTTACTAGGAGGATCGTCACATTTAGCAAGTGGTTAATATAACCATGGTATAGTCGGGTTAGTCTATTTGTTAATGGCTTGGTTACCCCCTTAATTAAGTAACTACTTACTAAGTGGGAGCCCATCCTCCAAGTAGAAAATGAGGAAATGAAGGAATCCATCATCATGGGATGTATAGGTTTGATCTCCATAGTAACCCTATCAAGTGCCGACAAGTACTTTTGGAGAAGTGTTTTCGTTTTTCCCGGCAGCGCTCTTTTTGTAAAGTTTAGTGGCTGGCACTAATGACAAGCTTAAACCAGATTCAAAAAACACTACCCCTACAAACAGCGGAAAAACCAAGTGTTTGATAGCTAAAATTCCAGAGTCCTGTCGCATCGCGAATCCCAAGCATTGCAAGAACCAATCTCTTCACGTCAACGGTATCCCAAGCAGGACGTTTCGGGTTGCCGTTTTTCCCTACCCTAGAACTCCTTTTTGAACAAAATATATCAGTTGGTCTATGTTGGCTTATACAAGTGCAATATTTGAAGAGAGAGAGAGAGAGAGAGAGAGATGTATATATATATATATACACATATCATTTAGGGTACTCTTCCAGCTGAGAACTTAAATGTTCCTATATACAAGTTGGCAATGTTGTGATTTTTTCAAGGGTGTTACATGGTGGGCAGCCTACAATCGTTATAAATGGAGTTATGGGGCCCCTATAAACGGCCTTATAAATGCGTAACCGGATTATTTCACCCCGAAATAAGTGGAGTTTTGGGACCCTACTTATAACTGGTGTTTGGGCCCACCATGTACATCCAGGATGGGTATATGATACTCCTAGGTTTTTTTTTGGTTTTTTGGGGTGTGCAAAATATCTTTCGGGGAAATTTTCAAGGGTGATAAATTTCTCCTCCTTCCCCGGTGTTTTCTCCATGGCCTTCCATATCTCCTAAGAGCTCTGCAGGACTCCTGGCTCTGGCACGGAGGTCATACACCTCGATTTGTGACTCATGGTGACGCCAATCAATGGCGAAGCGCCCGCGCCCGTTGAGGGGAAAATGTCTGGGAAAAGGCCTTGGGTTGGAGGACCCGAAAAAAAAAGCAACACTGTAGAACGGTATAACCCCTTATAGTGGGTATTTGTTGGGTTTAACTGTTATCCCTTATAGTTGGAGGCCCCTTAATAATCAATCCCAAAAAAAACACCTGGTGGTGGGTATCTATTGGGTCCCAATCCCCTTTTGAAACAGCTCGAGGCCCTCTATGCCAAGGGTTCCATTTTCCTATGAGTTAATAGTTTTATTTCCCATTGTTCACTCAAAAACTGACATATCCCCCTGAAAAATAGTGGTTGGAAGATGGGGACATGTTAGTTTTCGGATGAGAATTTGCAGGGTTTTGGTACATCCTTTTGGGTGTTTTCGCCAGATTTCTGAAGCATCAACTGTATGATTATCACCATTCTGTATATATTGATTAGTTGATTCTTATCATTATAATCATTGATGTCCGTTTCCCAAACAAGATGACACAAAGTGCCAACGTGCTTGGTATTTCACCTAAGCAATGCTCCATGGTTTATGGTAATCACGTCTCATGCTTGCTTTTCTTTTGTATCATACTGTTGATGGTTCAGAAATCCTGCACCACTTGATGTGTGGGTTATCTACCATTATTTACAAGGTTTATATATGCCAGGTGGTGATCGCCGGATTTCTGAACCATCAATCGTATCATGGGATCCCAGTGAAAGGTTGGTGCACCCACAAGTCTGGGCAAATCCAAGGGCTCCCCAGCCAGGTTTCTTTCAGGAAATGGAAGCCGGCCTTAAATTTTTCGGCCTTATTGAAGGGATTCACTGGTGCGGAAAATACCCTCCGGGCAACTAACATATCCCACCTGGGGAAAAGGAACATCATCTTCAAATATGCCTTTTTGAGAGGGATATGTTGATTTCCTGGAGGGTAATCCCTTAAATAAGGTCTTATTTGTTGGGCATTTGGGGTGGGTTGGGCCCCTCAGATTTCCATAAGAGTACGGACCGTACACCGAATTTTTGTCGAGGCCACCAATTTTTCCAGGGCCCCCCACCAGCAAGGATCCCGTCTCAGATCCAGCCACAATGAGGTGTGGCCTTTTTTAGCGAGGCATCACGACATCACCCAGGTTTTCTAGGGATATCGGAGAAATAATACCTTCGACTGAGGGGCAAAACTGGAAGGTACAATTGGACAATCCAAATTATAATCCTACAGCTGTATTTCAACTTATTGAGGGATACACTATGTCCTCAAGTTCCAGAGTGAAACCCTCGATTTACGATATCAAGTAAACATGTTGGGAAAGAAAAAATCACAACATGCACCTTGAAATACACCGTAAAATTGAAATCAATCCGAGTAATACCTCAATGTTCATGCATGAATCATTTGATTGTAAGCTCCTTTGGGTTTGCATTGGCATGAGCGAAATGACCTGAAGGGAGACTGTTGATAGACAAAATCTTGCAGCACTCAGGGAATTGTTACTGTAAAAACTGGTAATTAATCAAAAATATTGCCCTTTCAGGTAGGATGTGGTCCATCAAAGCTATTAGGATCAGATGGATTTCCCACAAAAAATCTTCTCAAAATGGTAATCTCTGGATTGAAACCAAGCCTGCACTATGGCTCAAAAACAATGAGTCGACATATCTGTGGTCACAAATGGCTGTGCTTCTTTTCTGAATCCAATCCATCCAAAATCATTCTGGAGCCGTACTTGAAAACCAATGAATCAACAAAAAATCAGATATGGCTCCGGTGGTTACCATTTTCACTTCCAGAATCACTTCCACTCCTTTGGTTACCATTTTGTCTGCCCAACCAAGATGTTTGATAGTTTTTGAACATCTCTTTCTCTGAAAACTATCAGCCTTTTTTCATCTCATCATAACTTGTTTGATGGAGGCACCCCCCTAAAAGCTACACCCCCGAAGTTTGGTATACGTGTTGAATTTCAGGGTCAGTAATTCAAGGGTGTTCGAATAGCTTGGAGTTCAGAAAGTGAGATGAAAACCAGCAGCTTGGAGGTCTTTTCCTACGACCTTAAGAAGCCCTAATTTTCTTGGCAGATCTTGCTTTCCCGTATACTAAACTAGCCAAACCTGCCTTGAACCACATTTCCCCCCATAGAATTCACCAAAGAAATGTTTGAATTTCACAGGAACCTTTTGTCAAACCCATTGCTGCACAACAAATTTCTTACACCATTAAGGCACATCAAATTCCAGTAGAGCAGCACGTGAAAGACACTCCCGAAATTTAACACATCCATATCCGAAAGATATATATATATATATACACACATATATTTGAAAGGAGATACCTTTAACTAGGCCCATCATTTGTGGTATCTATTCCTCAAATTTCGGGGGGGATCAGAATTTAGATTCCCCTGATTTTGAGAAAGGCTCATTTTCGGCACCTCCCCATCATATGGATGATCTGTCGTGATATGGAAATTCATCCCACTCTGTATTTGACCAAAAACCCATACTGTTGATGAAAAAATATGCACCACCCCCCATGAAACTAACAGCTCACCCCTGAAAATCAATGGTTCGAAGATGTTTTTTTGGGCGCAAAAACCCTATGTTTGATGCTTGAAAAAATCCGGCTCACCACTTGCAGGTTTTTTTGTTCTCGGTCGCATGTGTTCCCTCGCCTTCCATTGACCACCGCCAACGAGGTGAGTTGACCTCGGTGGAAAACAAGGCAGCTGATTTTCGGGTGATGTATGGCAACGACCATGGAATTTGTTTCGAAGGCAAAATCGTGGCAACTGTTGGGACTTCCTAGGGTATAAATAAACTGTACGGTAGATGGGAGAAGCTGAATTTTTTTGTTGCTGCTTTTTTGGGGACATGTTTGGATCCCAACTTCACTATGGCTAGACTGGTTAGCAAATATGTATCATGTCATTCTTCAAGCCGCTGAGACATCATAACACAACATCTCCTTAGGAGCCACACAGAAGGAATAGAGACATCTCGCTGGTCGCGAGGATACAGAGGAACCTGCCCACGTGGCCAAGATGCTGCTTTGACACCCTGAGAAGTCCCAAAATGATGCTTGAAAGATAAGCCTTTCCTATCCTTTCCTTTTTTTTTGACATGGCCCCCCTTTTTGCAGCAGTGAGTTGTTAGTTTTCAGGGGTGTAGTGTCTTTGTAAACCTTGCAAGTTGCAACTTCTTTTTGTTCGCACCATCCCCATCTTTTTCCACAAAAGTGAAAGAGTGGGAAAAGAACACTTCCCTACCCAAAAGTCAAGAATCATAAAAATCTCAGGAAATGTCTCCAGGCACATGAAACCCTTTCTTAACAAATGTCCCTAGCAAAATCAAGAAAAAAATGGTCAAAAAGCCACTAGTTGGGGGGTTTTTCACCAACTCCTTTGAAAAATATGCGAACGTCAAAATGGCTTCATCTTCCCCAATTTTCGGGGTGAAAAATTCCTTAGCTCACCCAATAAACACCACCCAGGCCATGTTTTTTCCCTTTCTTTCTACATCTTTCCACACCCCCAGCCTCCTAACATCAAGGGATGCAGACCCACCTGGACGTTCGGAACATCATTCATGGGAATCCTACTTGGAGGATCATCCCAGTTTTATAGTAAGTGGTTAGGATCATCCCCATTTATAAGCCATTTAGGCTTACTTGGAAGGGGAACAGCCCTACTTAAGGATACTCCGCAAACTTACTAACCATGGTTATTAACCACAAACTAACTGGGATCCTCCAAGTAAGGGCACCCTGAACATCATGTCACCCTTGTAGGGACATACGGCATCATTAAGGGGTTACTAACCACCATGATCCCTTCATAATCCTTTTGATAAGGCCTTGGGGATTATACCCAGGTTATTACAGCGGGTAATATTATTAAATTGATCTATATACCCTTTATACCCTAATGGATCATTAAACAACCAGGATTTTGTGCTCAAATGATCCAAGTCTAGGGATCGTCTTGGACGATTTTGAGCAAACGCAAAGCGGCTGAAATCCATTTATGCTTACAAGAAAGGGAAAGGTGAAATATTGAATTCTAAGAAGAAAGATTTGGAGTTTGTACTAAAAGCTGAGTAAAACTTTTTGAACATCGGAGTGATGTTTATTTTCTTGGTTTCTTTGTAGATGGTAAACTATCTATGGTGAGCACTTTCTTGCCATCCTTTGCCGCCCCTGTCGTCAACTTGGGTTTCCAAACCAAGGACCGCAAAGGCCGAAGGAAGCTGGTCAAACTTGACCCTGACTCTACTGGAGGACGAGGGGCCTCACAGGTGCCCGCGATAGAGACCCACGGGCTGGGTTGGTAATCATCGAACAAATCAAAAAATGACGGGCCCTAGAGATTTAACGTGGAACACCCAAAATGATGGTGTTTCAAAAAGGATTTCAAATATTTCCTTTCAAATAAAAAAGAACAAAACAAATAATGTGTGGGGGCTATCCATCTTAAATTTCAAAAATTTGGGTTTTCTCATTGCATTTGCCCCCAAAAAAATGGGAAAAGGTGATCTCTGTATTTGGACATTTTCCCCGAAAGTCCGGAAAAGTTCTCTTTTCGTGTCCGGATCTGTCCGATCCAAAATTCACAGCGAGTTCCGAGGTTTTTGACCCTCCCTGAAACTAAGATAGCCCCCTGGAAAAGGAGATTCCTATTGGAAACCACCGTTCCTAGGGGCAAACTGTTAGTTTCAGGAGGGTAGCTCCTCCAAAAAAAATGGTGCTTGTTTTGTTGGGAGACGATGATCCGTTTGCTTCCTTTTTCTAGGGGGGTGGGAGGGTGTTAAAAGCTTATTTTTAGGGGCGAAGTTGCTGTTAATCCTTTTTTTAGGGAGGCTAATATGTGTTGATAATGAGTATTGATGTTGTGCACAAGAAAAAACGGGCTTGGAGTTTCGGGTTTATTTATTTGAAGGAAAAAAAATGAGTGAAGATAAATAGTTGGAGATCAGTTCTCAGCGCTCTGATTTCCAGGATGCTCAAGTTTGGGAGCTATCTATTAAATCTATCGCGTTATCATGTAGGTCTAAATGAGTAGATAGTGTATAAATCCCACCATAAAGATCAAGGAATTAGTGAAATCTTCCATGATTTTATGATGTGCAAAAAAACAAACGTTTCACTAAAACCACGGAGTTTTAGGGGTTTTTACAACTGGCTCGCACATCTCCCTGCTGGAAGTTACAGCACATCTCCCTGGGATTTCAGGGTGAAGTTGTCCCCACTGGGATCAACGAAGTTTTAGGCCAAGTTTTTGTCCACTTTGGAAGACTCTGCGTTGGTGGTTTTTTTCACCAACCCATCTGAAAAATATGTGCAAGTCAATTCGGAAATTGTTCAATTTTCGGGGTGAAAATTCCAATAACTATTCGAGTTGCCACCACATCGAAATTGTTTTTTCTTGGAAGACTAGATTCTACTTTTGGATTGCTTTTTGGGGGTAGCGTCCTATTTTCCAGGGGAACATCTAAAAACTGTTCAGTAACAATAGTAACAGGCAAAAATTATAGGTGTCCAATCTCTCTACCGATTTCGCCCCAAATTCGTTGTTGGATTCAGAAAGCAAGTCGTCTCGCTCAGCCAATGGACCATTTAATAAAAAGCTTCGAACTGTGTTTTTCCTACGAAAAATAACCGTCATCCCCAAAAGTTTAGCCAGCCAGGTTGGCCATTTTCTAAGTAAGAAGTTTTACCCCAAAAAACAGAAAACCCATGGGTATTCTTTTTGGTGGTTTTTCACCAAACCCTTTGAAAAATATGCGTCAGTCAAATTGGATCATTTCCCCAGGTTTCCGGTTGCAAATTCAAAAAAAGTCTTTGAGTTGCCACCAAGTAGGTATATTCTCCGTCCTACTGAACTTCCAGGAAATTATGGGGTTCTGAATCGTTAGCTCCTCATTCTTTCCACGGAAAATATACATCATCTCTAAAAAACCCTGACATCGCTTTCTCAGCATAGGAAAACCCCAACTGAGCCACGAAAAAAAAACCTCCTACTTTCCATTATACTGGATAATAAATAGAGATCCCTTATAGTGGTGTATTATAATCCCTATATAATATGGGTAGTATGTCATCCCCTATATCAACCCAAGCAACCATGGTATTTTTTCGTGGCTCAACTGGGGGCCAGATCCGAAGAAATCCTCACCTCGGGCCATGTATAGAGCGCCAAGGCGTGATCAGCACCATACCTCGGTGGTCGTTGGTATCACCATGGAGCGAGTCAGTGAGTGAGTGAGTGAGGCAAAGGCCAGGGCAAAGGGGGGAATGAAAACGATGGTCCCATGGGCCAATGAACCAATTACTACATGGGATGATCCTCCAGGAGGTTCATGAATTTGAGGGGAAATAAGATAGATATAGATAAATAAGATACATTCCCTGAAACTAACAGCAAGTTTGCACCTGAAAATGGATGGTTTTCGAAGACGAGTTTCCTTTTGGGATGGCCCGGTTTCAGGGGAGATGTTAGTTGAGGGTAACTGCTGACTTCAAAACAATCAAAACTAAAAAGGTGTGCAACCTTCTGCATAAAATGGTAGGGGCCAGGATCCCTATCACCGAAAAAAAATTGTTGGAAACAATATTCCTCAAGGTATCCACAGGGTCTACGAGGGTTTTCTGGCCCAACCAGTTTCGACCATTTGGGAAAGGATCATTGAGCATCATTTAGCGCCATCTTGTTTCAGAAAGCGATGCAAAAAAAAATCCAATTGCTTGCTTCGCCACCTTTAGGGTTTGTGAAAAAATCGTGTCCACATCTTCACAAAAAAACCCTCCAGGAAACGAACAAAAACTCCACCGAATGGGAAGTTCGGAAAATCATCGACTCAATTGGGTGCCTTTTCCCAAGGTGGGATATGTTAGTTCCCTGGAGCGTACAAGGCCCCCTCGCCAAGGCCCCTCCCGGAGCCTCAAACTGACCCTCCTTTTCGGAAGACCAAGTTACCATTGTGGAACCAATGTAAGATCCTGTACTGCTGTTGGTGCGCCTCCATGGCATGGCAAAACATGGAAAAACTCAGGGTTAGCCATTGAAGATGGATGAAAATAGTACCCTGAAGTTTAACAGTTGGCCCCTGAAAATAGGCCAAGGATCCCAGAAGATCATCCAACCATCATTTCAGGGGCAAACGGTTAGTTTTTGGGAGGGTAACAGGTAAGAATCCTTCAAATGCCAGCCGGGCAGTCAGGTTGCCATCTGTTTTGAGGGTTGAGGGGTGTCATGAAAGGAGGGTTTTGTATTTCAATATCCGCTAAACACGAAGATAACAAACATTGACATAGCTGGCTAGAAAATGGACCATGAATAAAGATGTCATTTCCTATTTCCTACTGGAAAACCCACAAAGTTCCTGCCAGCAACAGAGGAATTCTAAGGTGCTCTTCGCTGCCTGCCTGTTGAGTCATAAGTTTCCGTCAGTCGGATTTTCATGGAGCCCCAAGGACATGGGACCCTTTGGGCCCCATACTATTCCCTAATCCCACTCCATAATAATCCCTAAAGATATGGGAATAGTATGGGTCCCGCTTACCATAAGGGGACAGGTCCTATGTCCTTGGAAGTCCCGGGTAAATCACCATTGATTCCGGAAACCAGTCTACCAACCACACCTTTTTTCAGCTTTTATCTTACACCCCTGAAATTAAAATGGAACCCGAAAATGAAGGTTTGGAAGATGAGTTTCCTTTTCAAACAGGTGATGTTCAGGTTCCCATGTTAAATTTCGGGGGTGTAATATTTCAAGATGCTTTTTTTTTCGGTTTGCCTTCACATCCCCCCTTAAACTGCCATGATTTATTCACTCACCCTTCACTTTCTCACCAAGGCTCCCAGGAAGGTGGAAACAAACGTCTCAGGCAACGTGCATCGTACCTCGAAGTCTCGATTTTCGGTATGGCTACAGTAGAGGGGTTCCATTCGTTTAAGCATCCTGAGGTCTGGCATGAGAAAAAACATATCATATTAATATACATACACATAAATATATAAATATATACAAATATGTTTAAAGAGAAAAAGAGAGAGAGAGAGCATCAATGTCATCACAGCATGTAGTAAGTATGCAAGAAACCAACTGTAAAAACCTGCTATAGATAATGCTTCTGAAAAAACGACAACGTTGAAATCTATAGGCCAATTAAGTTGGTGAATCCAATTGCCTTCAATGATATTCCCTCACATGGATGTGTCGACCCAAATCCTTGCTCCAGTCAACCAATTCCAATGATTTGGATCTTGCAGGTGCGAGGTCCTTGTCTTTTTATAAAAACTATATATATTTATTTTTGGTGTGCGAAATTACACACACAGTACATGACTTGGTACGCTTTCGACGTTCGGAAGATCATTTCATCCCGAGTCAAAAATTACATTTAGAGGTTCTTTTGATAAAGAAAACAATCGAAAACATGCCCCGCCCAGAAAAAATTGGAGCGAAGAACACTTCAAAAAAAAACAACAAAACCCCAAGTTTTTTTGGGCTCCAATCAAAGCCTTTGGCCAAAGGCACCAAGGTTTGTCCCAAGGTTTCGTCAGGAGGTGGTGGCACGATACCGTCACGACCTTGAAACTGCCGAAGTTGTTGGAAGTAACGGGAAAAATGTATGGAAAGTTTTTTTCCCAATGCATAAAAATTCCGTGTATGTTATATAAATGTATGGTATATTCATATGGGTGTTTCCAAAAATAGGGGGAAAACCCCAAAATGGATGGTTTATAGTGGAAAATCCTATTAAAGTGGATGATTGGGGGGTCCATATACAGGGAAAGTATTCCATACAATATAGAAGAAGCCCTCATGGAGCTTCTAGGGGGCAAGGACTTATTATCGTTGATACCATTTTGCATGTCAGTTATACGAGTACAGCGCTCTTGTGACTAATTCGGTATCTAGTTGGTGGTTTCAACCCCTTTGAAAAATATTAGTCAAATTGGAAATCTTCCCCAAATAGGGGTGAAAATAAAAAATATTTGAAACCACCAGGTAGGTATTCATCTTGTGGATTGAATACCAGCTTCCCAGGATGACCATCGAATAAAGTGAATTGAAGGTATCCGGATACCCATTGGCCCAAAAATGTCATGCTGGTGCTGAAAAAATCCTGCAAGAAGATCAGTGACCAAAACATAGACTCTTTGGAAAAACTTCTCCAAGCTCACCGAAAGGCCCTTGGCTCAAAAATCCTGGACCTTTTCAGAAAATTTGATGGTTGAAATAGATCGAGAAATAACTACCCTATGGTAAAGTAACAAAGCAATGGATCCAAGAAATCTCCAACAGGACTCACTGAACAGACCCCTAAACCTGAGTATCTAATAGCTCTAGCAACTTACTTAGGGGTCCGCTGGTAAGGTCCCATTCAATTTTTGATGGAATGGAAAATCCCCATTGTTAGGAAACACATCTTCCAGTAGTCCATTTTCCATTGCTATCTCTTCCTCTTTTCACCCTGACTTGAGTCATTGGCCCCACCGACACAGATGACACAGATTTTCCTACACTGGTGGGCCCAGAAACGATCGTTACAAATGGAGTTATATATGTACAACCCATATAAATAACGGAAAATAAACCAGGGTTTTTCTGTTTTTTTTCTCACTCCGAAATAAGTGGCCCTACTTATAACGGCTTTTTGGGCCAACTTGTAGCTGGTTGTGAGTAGATGTAAGCACGTTGAGCCTCGAAACTGGTGTTAGTATGATGATGACCAAAGGTGCAACTGCTTTTCCTAATAAAGCTGGATTTTCTTAGGATGCCTCCCCAAAAAAAAAAGTGCGTGATTTGGATACTTCGGATACGTCTTCCTGGAACAACAACAACAACAACAACAACAACAACAACAACAACAACAACAACAACAACTACTACTACTACTACTACTACTACTACTACTACTACTACTACGACTACGAGAAGAACAAGATCATTGGCCCTAAACTCGGGCCCCAAACGGTTGATTTCCATCATGGACGCTTCAAAGAGTGGAAGCACACGCCTGTTTTTCGTCGAGACTTTTTAGGTTTTTTGCGATCGATGAATGTCTATACATTCCATAAAACTAACGGTTTGTACCTGAAAATAGGTCATTCCAAAAGGAAATTCATCTTCAAAAGATTAATTTTCAGGGGTTTGCACTCGCTGTCAGTTTCAGGGAGGGTAGTTGTAGAAGTGCAACTTCTGTGAAGATTTTGGACTCTTAACAAACGCAGCATCAAACTGGGCAAATTTTTAAATGAAGACTGCTGAAGATGAGGACAATTAGTAGGACAAGGATACACCCGACGGCCTCCAACGAACCATCGTGCGAAATCGCTAAAGACAGCTATGGTTGGAACAAGTTGCAAACATCTTTTCCTTCAAAATTGGTCATAGATCCGCAAAAAGTAAAAAAAATAACATCGGAAACAATGTCAAGGATATTTTTGGTACACCGAATTGAATTGGTGCAAGTTTTCTTTCCAAATCAAAAAAACACGGTCCATCCATCGGAAAGAAAGTGTTCAATCACCCATCCCAACGTTCCGATGCTTGAACACCACCACCCCCCAAAAAAAACAGGAAGTTTCAGAAGATCGCTTTTTTTTTCTTCGATGTTTTTGAGGGAAAAAAACTTCGGGTTCAACAATCTTTTTAGGCGTTGGAAGTTTTGGAAGTTTTTGAATTGGGTTTTGTGTTGGTTCACCGACCAAAGGATCATGAAACAAAGGTTGAAACTTGATTTTCGCTACTAAATATGTAAATTGAACTATTCAACCCAAATTGATGTTGCTTTTTCTGTTTCTTCGGTATACATTTCTTAAATCTTTATAATTTCATATAGTTTGACCAGGTTTTGATTTTTATGGAGCACCACATCCTGGTTTACCATATGGATTATATGATGTTATTTCATTAATCCCCAAAAATGTAAGGGTTAGCCATTGGATGGGTCAGACATCTTGTTGTTTTCTGGGAAACTCAAAATTCATCAACTTCGTTACCTGGAAGTTTCAAAAAAGGAATATCTTGGAAGCTTGCTTAGAGGTTCAGGATACTTAGTGACTGGTTGTATGTAGTAGGTTTATAACCCTAGCTAGGGGACATATAACCCACTTATAGAGGGCGGTATAAGCCTGGTTACTATCCACTTACTAGGTATCCTGAACCTCTAAGTGGGCAATGAAATGTTGGAAAAATGCTCTTGAAATTCAGAAAAGAAATGACACACTCACTGATTTGTAGATCTGTTTTCTCCCAACTGAAAAACACCTCTGTACAAAAATAGATTCGTTCGCAAGATGTCATTAGAAACTCGGATAGTATGATTGCTTCAAATTGACCATTGACCAACAAAAAATAAACCTTCAAAATCTGGGGGTTGCAAGATTCCATCCTTCAAACAAAAAAGAACACAAAATCATCTGGGCAAATTACTATGCCCCAAGAACCATGGGGATCTCAAAACTGGTGGTTCCAAACTGGCATGCCAAAAACCCTGGCAAAAATGCAGAGTCAACCAACCCCTCTTTTTTGGGTCGACAGCTGGTTCTTAAGGGTTCCTCAACCTGAAAATTTCTTAGTGTTACAGCTAGCTGGGATGATCCTAAACCTATATTTTTCCTACTGTTGGTGGAAGAAATCCTGCACCAGTTGGTAGGTAGTTTATCGCATGATTTACAAGGTTTCATCAGTCTACACCCCAGAAATTTAGCATAGCCCCTAAAAATAGGCCTTCCCAAAAGGAAACTAGTCTTGCAACCATCATTTTTCAGGGGCTATGTTAAATTTCGGGGGTGTGTATGTTTTTCCTATAATTCCCTAAATTCTTGATGTTTCAGGACATTTTTTGGAGGGAAATTCCCAACCCGTCCACGTAATGTTCGGTTTCCGGTGGGTCTCTTTTGGTGCCTTAGGAATGGTAGAAGTTGAGCTTCAGCGCCGGTGGTCCTCAGGAGGTGTCACAGTAAGTTCAAGTCATGGGAACTATGGGAACCATGTGAATGATGGGAACCCACGAATTTCCCTTATTTTTGTTGGTGTTATCTTCACGTTTTTTCCATATCTTTTAGAGATTAAAATGTCCTTCCCATTTTTTCCCATGGGGCCCAACAAGGGTTTTGCAGGGATTTTTGGAAGCGACGATTTAAGCTGCAGAGATGTATTTCATATAATATAATATCATGATTACCTATTCGTAGAATAACAATAGAATAACGATAATGATATCCTAGTTGGTGGTTTCAACCCATTTCAAAAATATTAGTCAAATTGAATCATTCCCCAAATAAGTGTGAAAATTAAAAATATTTGAAACCACCAGCTAGATATCGATATTGACTTCTGTGGTAGAAAAGCGTACGAATCCGATTTCTCGTTTCCGAGCCATGGATTTTTGCACCGAAAGGACTTCCATCTTTCACTACGGAAGCCATGCAGGTTGCGCCAGCATGATGTAGATACACCCTGGAAATTGAACGAATAGATCACCAAAAATGGCCCGGCCATTCGAAGTGACAGGTATCTCCGGTTTGAAAATATGGTGTGATTTTTTGGAGTATCCATCTTAAACTAGTTGGTGGTTTCAACCCATTAGAAAAACATTCGTCAAATTGGATCATTTCCCCAAATAGGGATGAAAATATAAAATCTTTGAAAACACCACCCAGTTTGGGGTATCCATCTTAAAATTTCACTGGGGATAGGAAGGGATGCTTTTCCACGATTGTCTCTTCAAAGGGCGAAATACAGTTTTTGTGTGAGAACTGGGGCGTGGGGGGGGGGCTGAGCACCTATATCATGTCACACAGTCATCCCACCCCCTGGAGGTTCAATCAAATTCATAGATATATAAATTCCTGACTGAAGATATTAGCAAAACCCAATCTGGCTAAATCAAGGATACTTCACCAAACAGCTGATATTTCTCTGAAATAGGTCGGTCATACTCTCCACCCTTATGTTTTTTGGGGGGGAGGTGGGTATCACCCAAAACAAACAAAGCCTGGATTGATGACCCTCTCTGAAACTAACAACAAAAGCACCTGGTTCAGATGATTTTTTCCGTTTGGAAAGGCGGCTTCCTTGTAGGTGCAAACTGTTAGTTTCAGGGTGGATATATAACTCCCCCACAAAAAAATCGCGAATCTTTACCCCCCCCATGAGATTTCACATAGATACCAAAAATGATGCTTTTTTAAAAAGTACCTCCTTTCAAACGTGGCGTCATTTTGGGTATATCCATGTTAGTTTTCGGAGATTCTAACCCCGGTTTTTACGGGGAGAGCCACGAGTCAAAGACGGCACCTACACCGTAAAGGATTCAATCCAAAAGACCCTTGAATTTGTGTTGATTTGGGTGGATGGAATTGGCAAATGTTCTACTGCGATTCCGGAGAACTTCCATGGTGGTAGTTTTTAAAGAGCTCACCCTTTACAGAAGAACATCGGCGTTTCGCAGAATTTTTGCTGAGATTTTGTTGTTTTTTAGGACTGTTTCTGCAAGAATTCTGAATCTGAATGCCCAAAAAACCAAGTGGGTGCCCTTTTTTTATGACAGGATTTCTGACGCATCAACAGCTATGAAGAGTCGGACGTAACTCCTGTTGATAACCTTTGAAGAATTTCACTGCTTGTTGTTTTACCAAGGTACTTGGCAGTCTGTCCCGTAAGCGTTGGAAATTGCATCTCCTTTCGAGTGGATTTTGGATGAGTCGTTTTTTTGTGCTGTTCGTTGCAAGGGGTATGAGGGCATCGCATCAGTACATGAACTCTCCAGTACATAACTTAACAGAAGATTCACTTGTTGTGAAAATCTGTATATTTGGCGCGTACTACCAGGAACAATGCTTAGTTCTATGCTAGGACATCAAGAGGGAAGGATATGTAATTGAGAGCCGTTTCCGAAAGCTCATTTGTCAAATTCCTTCCGCGGACTAAAATGATTCTCTTCCATGCGAGATCTTATCAATATCAACCTCCGATGAAGCACCCTACCTCCTACCCTCCCTAAAACTAACATAGCACCTGAAAATAGACCCCTGGAAAAGGAGATTCCTATTGGAAACCACCATTTTTAGGTGCTATGTTAGTTTTCAGGAGGGTATGTTTCATCTTTGGTTTTGTTCCACGTTGCCACTTAGAGATTCGAGTGAAACTGATTTCCTGATTTCCAGTATCGGGTTCCCACACAACCCAGCCTTCTCATCGGTCCAGATTTCTTCAGTGTTTATTCCAATCTCAATATCATCATCTCCTGTCCGCTGAGAAGATAAGGCGCCAATTTCCAATTCGCGAAGATGTTTCCCAAGAGCAAGTGGTCTGGAACAGTACCATTTCAAGCATGATGATCTACTGTGACTTGGCAAAACTTATGTCCCTTGCTAAAGGTTTAACTTTTTACAGTAACTTTTAGTTGGTTAGATAGATACATCTAAAACCCTAAGGATCAACTCAATTTGGATATCTACGCTAAATTTCAGAGGTTCCGCTCTTGTCTTCGCGGCTCAGTTTGAATAAGATAAAACAGCTGGGCGCCTGTCTGACAACTGGTCGTTTTCAATTTACCTCGGCGAATCTGCGGGTCCGGGTCCCAAAGAGAGGTCAGTACTTGGAGCATCATCACATTTAGAAACTGGTTACAGTGACAACTATGGTTTGTAAGTTCCACAAGTAGGGTTGTTTACCTTCCAAATAGCCTAAATGGTTTATAAATAGGGGTGATCCCAACCACTTACTATACAACTGGGATGATCCTCCAAGTAAAGTCTCCTTGGAATGGTGTATATTTACTCATGGCCCTTGGCCCCCGGAGAGGTGCGCAAAAAAACAACTCTTGAAAAATATTCCGGGAAATCTTAGATTAAGATTTAAACCGGCATCTGAACAGTAGCTTCTAGTGAGTTTTCTATATATATGTACCTAAAACTCCAAACAACCACTTTTAAATGATGTTTGATTAAACCATTTACCATGTAAAGATTTGGTTACCCATCATCATCCAATTGATAGCCAACCATTCACAAATGAATGGCTATCAGGTTCCAGGTATACATCTCAAATCCCATGAAGAAGTCTTTTTGGAGGCATCCACTAAGGGATTCCCAAGATATGAAGACGGAAAATTCGACATCAATCTGGTGCCACTCAAGTCAGATTTTGGATCCATGAAAAATACGGGGGGAAAGACTTTGAGCCACTGAAAAATCATGTCAGATTTCCGGGACGTGTTTTTTCCAACCTTTCAATGTGTTTTTTCTTCTTGGTGTTTGGTAACAGGTGGTATTTGATCATGGTTTAGCCACCTACCAGGCAATATACCTGGTATATAATATACGTATAAGTAATACATATAGTAGATACATATCCTCCCCCAATTTTTCAAAATGATCCAAAATGCCTACCTGTTTGTGCCATCTTTTTTGGTTTCGAATTGAATAGAACCCGGAGTGTTTCAACCCGTTGAACCTTGGGATTTTTGGGGTTATCAAGGTTGACAGATTGAAGCCTACACACCTCCCATGGCTGCAAACCAGAAAATACCCCCCAACTTAGGGAGAAAATATCTACGTTGAAAAACCGCCAGGGCCCCACATCGTGTGTTTTGGGGGGGTGAGTCACTTGGTGTTGCATCACTCACTGCATCGTTTCCACTAAAAGTCAGGTCAATTGTGTCAGGAGCTGCAGCGAATCTTTTCTCAGAAATTGTCATGTACGTCATGTTATTGCGTGCTTTAAAAGTCATCACCATCTACTCATATAACTTCTATCTAAGTGAACTAGTCCTAAAAGAACTGACCAACTAGACTTTAAGAAATGGAGTGTTTTGTTTTACCTTCGCCATCAAATGTTGGCAGTACTTCATGTCCCAAGTGCAACTAAGACGCAATACTTCAAGGATTTTCCCGCCAGAAACAGCTGGATATCCTGGCAGGAAAGCAACACATTGAAACCTCTCCGGTCATTAAAAAAAAATGGACAAGAAAAATAGCAGAGTCTCAGTATATTGATCCAATAGTGCTGATAAAATTGTTCTTATACATACCTAGAACCCCAAATGGGGCCCCCTTGTTTTGATTGTAGTTTAGGCCTTGTTTTGGAGGGTTGACCTTCAAAAATAGAGGTCATGGCTGGGCTCTAGGTATACTATCGGCCTTTTCATATCCTACCAAAAACCTGTCCATTACCTCAAGATGTTCACCTCTCTACGATCCCATCGAACTGAATTTAAGCACCACAAACCCACAAAAAAACCGAGAAGTTTGTCCGCCTGCTGTGGTTTCTGTTGGAAAAGACTGCCCACCTCCACACCCAACCTGCGCCATCCCGAGCGAGCCGATGCTCCGAAGGACGTCAAAAAAAAAACGATTTGGCGTCCAGTTTGCCCAGTGTATATTTTTTGGGGTGGGCGAACGGATTTAGAAAGTTAGGGGAGGTAGTTTGTTGGTTTCTTTTGTTTGGAGTTATCTATTGTTTTGGTGGGGGCGAAATGCTTATACTAGCCTTTGGATTGTAGAGATTATCATCAAAATATTGTTATCATTGTCATTATCATTATCATTATCATTATCATTATCATTAGTATCATTATTATTATTATCATTATATCATCATTATCATTTTTATCATAATATAAGCCGATTCATGGGAATCTCCTTCTGAACCAAGAGGTATTATGGCACGGGTGTCTTTTTTCACAGCTTGATTTTTAGTTTCAGTTGCCGGATTTGGAGACTCAAACTCATCCAAAAAAATCAGTCCTTTGGAATCCTGCAATCGAAAATCATAACACGAAAACACCCTAGCAACAGGGCAAATGTTTCATCGGAATCACAAATCAATAACCAACTTCAAATATTTCCCTCAAAATAAAGCACATGAATTTGCAAAAGTGCTTGTACATCACACCTATGCGAGGGATGGATATGCATGTGCTAAGTATATATATATACCGTTTGTTTGTTCATTCGTTTGTTCGTTCATGTGTTTGCCTGGTACACAAAGAGGCGATGAAAATCCCACAGCCGTTGCCCAAACCCATAAAAGGTGTGTGTGAGTTGACTGGGTTGTTGGTGATTGATTGGGAGACAAGCCCAATCCCACAAAAGCAGTGTATGTGCACTGAAGAGTTATTTGGGGGCCTCTATTAAAGATGTGAAGAAAGAAACCTTTAAGTAGCTCCAAATCAAATCACTGTTGGCACGATTACCTGAATACTATACGATTTACCTGCCTGAAATTCGTTGCGAACTCATGTCCCAAAAATTGCCATAGTTTGAAGAACATAACCTTTTCCAAGCCAGGAATGTTGATGGTCCACGATAGTTTTGCAGTGGCTTTTTACCTGCCATTTGAAGTGAAATGTCCACCCTGTGAACCTCAAATATCTACCCTCCCTGCAAATGGATAATTGGAAGACTACTGTCGTCTCCTTTTGGGGCGTTACGGCCTATTTTCAGGTGCTAAAATTGCTGTTAGTTTCGGGGAGGGTAATGTCAACCCCGGATTAATAAACCCCTATAGTGATTTTTAAGGGGGGTACCCCCAAAAGTGATAAATCCCCTTTAAAATGGGACCCCCCAAATTAAACAACCATGGGGTTTATTCATCCAGGGTCAACATTAGGTGTTTTTCGAAAGAAAAACCTCCTGCCAAATCCTTCCCCGTTGAACCCGTAAGTCACGCACCTGTTGATGACTTTCAACTCTTTGAGGTCTTTCAACCTATGGCGTTTTGCTTGATGTTTTGTTGCCCTTCAAAGGTTTGGTTGGAGGAACCTAACTTTCAGCACCTTGGAATTGAAAGACAAAAATGTGAAGATCTTACTTTCTTCATCTTTCAATCAAAATATCCTACGGTTTTTGTCTCGCTACATCCAGCAGCAAAAAATCGCGAACAAAAAAGATCAACGAAATGTCCTTACATCTTTTTTCGGTGGAAAGATGCCACTTACCTGCTGTCAAAGTGGTACATCGTACTGACCCGACCCCCGAAACAAAATGTTCCCCTTGGGGGAGGAGAAGAAAATGAAAGGAATGTGAAAAAAAGGTGAGCCCCCAAACAGGTTTGGAGGTTCTGGGAGTTGTCTCTAATGAAATTTCACGACATCCATTCAAGTGGAATTTTGAAAAGTTGAATGGACCTAAATCCATCAAGGATTCTTCAAAAAGCTCCATTGGAGCTAGTGATGTCTCTCGAAGTTTTGAGATACACTCATAGGGTTAGGATGTTTCATGATGTTTCTTTTCGACATATCAAAATCTACAAGGAAGTTCTTTCCATCCAAAAAAAATGTATTCTATCCACAAACCCCAAAAACGAACGAACAGGGCTAAACTCACCTGATCCCAAATGGAGTCCCAACATGCACCAATTGGCCCCATTTTGGAATCCCTCCATTCCCCCCAAAGCGGCCGATTCAAGGCGGCGCGTTGCGCCGGCGAAGTCGCCGCACCTTCCATTCAGGGAGGTAAGGAAATACGTCGGGGAAAAGCTGGATTTATCTGTGTTGTTTTTGGAGAAAATGAAAAATCGAAAAAGAACATCTGGGGATTGAAAAAAATAGATACTCTATATAATTGTTGTGTTTGACTTGGAAAGATTCATTAGAGATATATTTACATGTATACAAAATATTTTATATCTATAAACTACCAGTCTCAACCGTTTTACTTGTCGTTTCAGGATCTTTCAGAACCACCAGGAATCTTGGATGGTTGCGAGTTTTTCGAAGGGACATTTGTGGCACCCCAAAACCCCGTCAAAGACAAACCTCGGGAAGATTTGATACCCCCAAACGGATGGTCTAGGTCTAGGCATGTATATGTTGTATATATATATATTATGAATTCACCTACATATATATATATATATAAACTATCTCCAAGATGATACAAATATGTTTGAATGTTGGAATGGTCTAAAAATTAGAAAATATATCTTTACTCATCTAGAACTATATACGTATGCTGTGGTAATTCAAACATATAAACATATATATATGATATGTACATATGTATATTTCATTCAATGACAAAGGGATTCCATTTTTTAGCAGAAATCTATGATTTTAGTGAGGCCCCCTGATCCGCAGCACCTCCGGTAAGATTGAATTTGGGCATCGTTGATTCATATTCCGCCAGCAATCCACGCTTCGTCCTGCAGATAAAATTGCCATGTTCATTGACACATGAGCAATGGCAACAAAACCCTGACATGAACCATGAAATCCTGATTGGTTTATGATAAGATACTTGTAGTGGCTTATAAAATAATCCCGTCATATAACTGGGTAGTTGTTCATCCCCTTAACAGCAAATTTCACCAGGGGCCGAGTTTGGGTCACTGGAAATTGACCAACATTGACTATGAAATTGGTTGGATGATGTTGTTTCTATGAATATAGTGTATGTATATATATATATAGATACATTAATTCGTTCCATACCAGTCAGTCCCATCTATAAAGAAAGGCTTCCAACGAACTGAGTCGTTCCAAAATGGATTGATTTTCTTCAGAAGACAGAAAAACCTGATGACTCCTTGGATTCTGAAAAAAAGGCGAGGAGATGATCACTTGCGTGGTTTATCAAATTCCCTTTTTTTGGGAGGAATTGAACAAACAAAAACAAGGAAAATATAACAAGTTGGTGGTAGGACCCACCCAGTTGAAAAATATGCGCAAGTCAAATTGGGTGCATCTTCTCCAAGGATCCGGGGTCAAAAATAAAAAACATTTGAAACCACCACCTAGTTTTTTTTTGGAATTGAACAAACAAAAAAAAACGTGCAAGTTGCATCACAGAAATGGCCATGAAACGGTTTTTGTTGGAATCTTTGAGTCAGCATCAGATTCAAAACGACAACGAATATATTCATTCACTTCCTTCCTTGTGCATCTTCCAATGAGTGTTTCGTTCGAAGATGAAAAATCCTTTAAACAGTGACACATTGATTGCATGATGGGCTGCTTTTTTCCATGTCATTTTTACAAAACCGCTAGCGCTCGATTACTCCTCATTTAGTAGGGAAAAGGGGGTCATCCGTTGCTGGTTCATCCGTTCCTGAAATTTCATGGGACCTCACATGACCTCAAACCCAGGTGGGGTACGTCTCAAATTTGATTTCCCCCAAAATCCATTGGGTTTTCCGATCTTGTTCTTGTTGTTGTTGTTGTTGTTGTTGTTGTTGTTGTTGTTGTTGTTGTTGTTGTTGTTGTTGTTGTTGTTGTTGTTCCTAGTTCTAGTTCTAGTTCTAGTTCTAGTTATAGTTATAGTTATAGGCATACGTAGTTATAGTTATGCAAGTTGCCCCCCACCTACCCCGAACCACAAGTTGGGATTTCGCCAACCTCACGTCTGGCGAAGTAGGCAAACTGGATTTCCTGACGGCTGCCGTGGGTTGTTCCACATCATATCTGGGCAAAATGTTCGTAGAAGTCCTAAACCTGAATTATGGGACTTTGAAGGATGTAAAATTTAGGGTGATTTTGGGTGAAAAACATAAGCTAAACCTGGTTTCCCAAAACTGATTTTGGCTGGATTTCCTTACTTTTCACCACCATTTAAGGTGACCTGAGTCGGTTTGGTCGTTATAATTTGCCCAGATATTCCATCTCACCCGGTTTCTTTTTCCTGCATCCGGTTCTCAGTTATCAGAGATAAATTTCCTGATCGATATCAACCTGGATAAAGTAAAACAGAAGTAAAATTAGGAAACGCAAAATGTTCATCGAAAGGGAATTGATCATTCACGATAGTTGAGTAATAAAAAAAATGATATATCATACTACAGGCTAACATACTTCATCAGAAAAATCAATCAACCTTTGGTAGAATTTCTTCCTTCTCGCATGTTGACCAGGTAGGGTCGTTCGTGACACCTCATCCCCACACGGTTTAGAAACGCCTCAAGATTTGCTCATTCTCACTCTGCAATGCCTGCCACGGTTAAGCCAAAGCAATGCTCCCACATGGGAACGGTCTGTTTCTATCAATAGCTGTTTCTGGTTCCCTTAATAGGTGGGATCGGTGATATATAATCACCCAATTGGCAGGAAAAATACCACTTATATACCACTTATAGTCCTTGCCACTTGGGATGATTATATGCTACCTACCTATTAAGTGAACCAGGAAACTCCATTGATTCCAGGTTCCTACTAGTTATACATTGGAGTTATGGTCCTCTATAAATGGCTGAAAATAAAAGGGGTAACTGGAGTCGTATCCACGATAAGTGTAGTTGTAATCCTGGGTACAACTGGTAGGGCCAATCTGGCAGGGATTATAAGAAACGGATAGAAACGGAATAATCAGGTGATCTTAGCTCCCTTGCAAGTATGTCTTTTTTACGATGACAAAATTGTTTATAACTTTAGAATCACAAATTCCAATGACAATTGGTTTGCAGTATAACTTTGTAACCATAATTGGCAACAACTTGGTAAGTAAGATGGCCATCCAAGCATGGGAAAATCCTTCAATATCACCGGTTTAAATCAGACTTCCTGAAAAATCCTTATGTTTAATTGATTGATATAAAAACTTCTGTCGGTCCATTGAATGTGAAAAATCTTGTATTTCACAACATGGTTTTTTGGCAGCTGAGAAACCATATCCATATCTAGTTTTCGTGGTTTCAACCCGTTTGAAAAACATTAGTCAAATAGGATAATTTCCCCGGGGATGAAAACAAAAAATAGTTGAAACCACCACCCAGATATTGTTCTCATGTTGAACTTGTAGGAAATCAAAGATATGTTCACGAGTTGGAATGGGCCCAGAAATCCGGCTGGTTTTCCATCCTATTTGGAGGTCCAACCTGCTTTTTGGAGCCATCGAAGGATTTGTTGTCATTTTGCAACCTCCAAGTAAAGAAAAGTTGATATGACTATATTGGAATATTCTAGGTTGATAGTATTTAGCGGTTGATAATCTAATGATAATATTAGGTCTGTAGGTCCTGTAGGTAAATCAACCTCTAATGATAATATAATCTAAAGTTGTCATGTTGCAACCTCTAAATACATATATCAATATCTAGAATATATAATCTAATGCTTAAGCAGTTTCTTTCTAATTTGCCAATCCACCGCAGTACACGAAGAAATCACTCTGAAATCAAAAGGTGTCAAAATGTTGGCTACAAATCTCAGGCGCTCAGACCATGACAAATGGAGATTGACCTCCTTCCCAGGAAGTTAGGATCAATGGTGATCGGATCAATGGCTTGTTTCACCTACTTGTAAATGGGATATTCCTTGGGGTGAAATAACCCATTGATCCGATCACCATTGATCCATCCACTTCCTGTCCGGGACATCCAAGTCCCCCCTCTCACCCTCTTAATGTCAGCAGCCGCGGCTGTCTCCTTTTAAGGCGACACGCAAAGTGGTCCCTTTCACGGGCATTTTGGGTCAAGATTCCGGATCTTAAGGGTATCGCAATGCCAAAGAATACCCCACGGGCCCCACAGATGAGTTTAATAAGAATAATGGTTTCTACGAATTTCAGGAACGGAAAGTGCCTGACAGAATTTGTCATACCAATTTCGAATTTCAATGAGTTCATATAATCCATATCTAGTTGGCGGGTTATATCTCCAATGGGAAAAAAATCGTCAAATTAGATGATCTCCCTAGGTAAGGTCGCAATTTAAGAATCTTTGAAAGCACCGACCACCATCCACCTCCTATATAATATACCCAGATGCTCAATGTATGGCATAGTTACCTACATTTGGGTAGTTTTTGGGATAAATGCGGGTAAATATACTTGTACCATACATTTAGTGTTTGGGATATGGATATACAATTCATGATAATGCTATGCAAAAACGGGACCCAACATTTGGTATGTGTCTCAAGGGTCCCCAGCCAAGTTGGCTGCCAAGGGTTTTACTTGATGCACCTGGACTGGGCTCTATTATGCTCTATTGACCTAGGTTTCAAGTTTCAACGGACCTTATTTCCTATCTTATTGGGTTGTCCCCCTGCCCAGGATGCCAGTCACAAATGAAGGTTTAGGTTGGGATTCCCTACTAAAAATAGAATAATCCTGGTGGTGAGTGTTACTGGGTGGGGGGTACAGTAGATCCAACTATCTTACACATGTAAAAAGGAAAGGACGAACATCTGTTGTGAAAGACCCGGCACTGTCTTCATTGTAATGACGTGTTCCTGTTGCAGCTTGCAAAAATGCTTGCCGTGTTTCCTTCAAACATTTGTTGCAAATCCGCTCTTTGTTATAGGTCATGGGTCTAAAAAAAGGGTGTTTATCTTTCGTTTTTGAACATCAAAGCATATTTTCATTTGATTTTGAGTTTGTAGATGCAACTAAACGACACCAACACAACATGTACAAACAGTTTTTCTACAATTCATTGAATTCGTTCACGTCAAGCAAGATTCATATGCTGAACCATTTGTTGCGTATATCCCGCTCAAACATCACTAACACATATGCGGATTGCCATTCTTTTACGCCCTGTTTGAGGCTATGTTTAGTTCACCCCCCAAAAAGGGGCAAGGACCCCCAAAATTGGGCCTTTGAAGACAGAAAACAACGGCGTAAAAACTGTTTGCCTAAATGAAGGGGAAGCTACCTGACTGTGTTGTTTGTTGGGCAAAAGGGTGGAAATGGTGTTTTACTCTGTTCCACATGTTGAAAATCTGACCTCTTCTCAGATGTTTTGTTGAAGCAACTTTTCTGAACCCCCCAAAAAAGGCCTTAAAACGTAAACCAAAAGAAAAGATCTTTTAAAAAAACAGTTCCTCACCTTGCCCCCCTATTGTTGCTTGAACTCAGCACATGCCGGCTGTTTTTCATCCCCCCTAAAAGACACCAGTTTCTGAATCAGTCCTTGCCGGAGGGTGGTGTGGGAGCCCGCGAGGAATGCGAAGACACAGGACGGAAGGTCACCTTTTTAACGGCGTTTTTGTGACGGCAAGGTGACGTTGGTGCCCCAATGGCTAGGAGGAGGGGAGGGGAATACAAAAAAATATATATACCCTCCAGGGGATTAACATATCCCGCCTTAGGAAAAGGACAATCATCTTCAAAATGCCATTTTTGAAGGATATGTTAGTTCCCTGGAGGGTAATGCTTTTTTAAAACAAGTTGTGTGGTTGTTTCTTGTGTGTAATCTTGCAAATCTTGAGCAACAAAAATGGGAAGAATTCAAGAATTTCACGTATAAATTTTAAATCTGGATTGTTGACAATTGACCGGCAAGGATTCTCGGATCTCGAAATGATAGGGGTTGAGGTCAAACCCGATCCTTGTTTTTGAGGAATTCTAGGTTCTCCATTTTAGGAAGCTACTAAAAATTGCAGACTCGCAAACTCAGGGGCTTAGGATTTTCGGATTTACTCTATTTTGGGTAGGTCCTTCTAGGTGAAATTTACCCTCTCCCTAAAACTAACAGCACTTTCACCCCTGAAAAAAGTAACAAAAAGCCACCTTTGCCTCAAAAGTGGAAAATTTGCCTCGCAACTTGATCCATGTTTCAGTGGGTTTTCCACTCGCTGGCTTCGTTTCAGGGAGAAAATCTAACTGCTGGCATCCCGGACATCCCGGAAGTGGATGGATCAATGGTGATCGGATCAATGGGTTATTTCGTCTATTTGTAAATGGGATATTCCTTGGGGTGAAATAACCCATTCTTCCTAACCATTGATCCATCCACTTCCTGTCCGGTACATCCAAGCATTGCTGCTAGAATTTCTACCAAAAATTGGCGTGGAGGTCTTTTGTGCTTCACACCATGGCGGTCCGGAAAATCCCAAAATCCCGCATTTTTTGCTCAATCAAGTCAATCAAGATCTCTTTCACACGAAACTCTCATTCCTTGGAGCAAAAAAGTTGCTACAAACCAAAAACAGTTACTGTAGTCGTTTAGGTTTAAACGACACTACTCTAATTAGTTGGGGGTTTTTCACCAACCCATTTGCAAAATATGCGCAAGTCAAATTGGATCATGGATCATTCCCCCCAAAAAAAAATTTGGGTGAAACTTCCAAAAATCTTTGAAACTACCAGTACCACCTGGTACTGTGGTTTTCTTTTGGTAAACGGCCACCCCATTCCGCCCAAAACCGCCGCGCCTTGTTGATGGACCTGCAGGGGAGTGGAATCGGATGGCGGCAAGGTTTTTAATGATGGAAAGCGCCAAAAAAAGCACCTTTTCCTGGAACCTGAAAGCCATCCACCTGGCCAAATTACAATATTTCACCAACCTGGATTTCACTGAAATAAGGGGATCTCCCTTTCTTAGCTACCTTTTAGGGTGAAGTCGTGTGAGGTCGCTATAATTTGACCAGATCCACTTTAATGTGGGGTGCTTCAGCTGGATGCCGAACCCAATCATTACATGAGGAAAAATGGCTGGTTTCATCACCAAAGATCCATCATCCATCCATCTAAAAACGGATGGATTTAGGGTACCAGGTTTCAAAGTGGACCCCAAATAACCTGTTATCAGTAGGGTGTTTTTTGACTCCACTTCTTTGGGGTGAAATATCTTCAGGGAAACCAATTTGTTTTAGACCATTTACCGGGGGCCCATAACTCCATTTATAACAAGCAGCGGCTCATCTTGTAGGATCTGTAAAGGGTATGAAACCCTCATGGGAAAATTGGGACATCAACTCAATATCAAATTTCTACTACCCTGAAATTGTATCTGTTTCAGGTTTGGTTTTGAAGACATTCATTTTGTAAATGATGCGCTGGAATGCTACACTGAAATAGGGGGTGAACAAAGACGTCGTATTCACAGGGACAGCAAATCAATGTTCTCTCTGTATACGCATGATTTCTTTCCACAATCAGAGATTCCATAAATGGTGATTCCATAAATGGTGATGATTTTTCATTTCTGATGAATCCATATGAATCCGACAAGATCAAAATATTCGCCAAACAAATCCCAGGTCAAAAAATTTGTGGATTCCAACTCTTTTCAGAAGTCTTCACTGAGCATGTCTTTTTTTCCACCAAACCTTTCTGGTTGGTGGTTTCAACCCATCTGAAAAATATTAGTCAAAATGGGTTCATCTTCCCCAAATAGGCGTGAAAATAAAAAATATTTGAGTTGCCACCAACCAGCTTTCTTTTTCTCTCCCTGCATTGAAAACCGGGTTTCCAGTTGGGAAAAATTGTATTTTTGCTGAGGCAGCACTGGGTCATGCGTACGAATCATCTCGTGAAGGAGTCGGAGGCGATGGAGAAGAGGAAAGCATGACTTGTGGGATGTACTCCTCCTGGGGGCCGGAAAAAATACATCGGAAATACACGACTTTTTAGGGGTTATAACTACCCATATTTTTATAGGGATTATATAAAACCTTCATTTTCATGGTTTTGGGCTCAGAGGGTAAGATGTGCTGATCGGAATCTAAAATTAAAAGCAAAAGAATTGGTCCAAAACCCCCTGTGAAAATGAAATGAGTCTATAGAGATTTGGAACATATGTATTAAAAGCATATGTGACATTTGTATATATGTATGTATGTATGTATGTATGTATGTATGTATGTATGTATGTATGTATGTATGTATGTATGTATGTATGTATGTATGTATGTATGTATGTATGTATGTATGTATGTATGTATGTATGTATGTATGTATGTATGTATGTATGTATGTATGTATGTATGTATGTATGTATGTATGTATGTATGTATGTATGTATGTATGTATGTATGTATGTATGTATGTATGTATGTATGTATGTATGTATGTATGTATGTATGTATGTATGTATGTATGTCATATAATGATATGATATCATGTATATATCCGCCAAAACTCAGTTAAATGACACAAACACATGATTTTGTTTCGGGACCACATACTTGAATGATCCTTTGGATTTTCCAGACTTCCCTTATGGCAAAGCTACGCAGGTTTTTGGGCGTTGTGATGCTGCCACCCGGGGGGCAGGTTTGGGCCACTGGACACCAAGTATTTACACGTAGATCTCGGGTTGAACCACCAAATTGAAAGATTTTTTCATTGAACTGGATCATTTCAGCTATCACTTGGATGTCCCGTTGGAAGTTAGGATCAATAGTTAGTAAATGGGTTATAATATGAGCCCAATATATTCCATTTACAAGTGGGTTATAGCCCATTTACTAACCATTGATCCTAACTTCCAACGGGACATCCAAGTGGTAAATCAAAATATTTGAAAGCAACGAGGTGTGGATTTGTTTGGAGGGACCAATCTGCAATTCTTGGTTCCTTTTGCAAAGTTAGTTGTGTTGAATTTTCTAGCCATACCTCCTGTCCCCAAATTAAATGGTCTCGCAATACAACCTCAACTTCGAACTTTAAACTTGTTCCAGCCTATACAAATTCTCATATGCTCCATAAACAAAAAAAACTTTTAAAAAAAAAGACTCAGCCAAACAGACTGGTAGGTACATATTACCCCAGTCCAAAAAAATTGCATGCAGCATAAGTCAGTGAATGAAGCAACGAAAATTGTTGGGAAAAAATGTCAGTGGAACAATCACCACCTGGCAAGTCTTTGTGACCTTTTTGGGATGGTGATCTGTGACCTTCCACGTTTGGGGATGAAAAGGTCATGGCTTGAATCACCTGACCGAGGAAACTACCACACCTCCTCATCAGCCTCTTCGAAGTCTTCATCATACTCCACGTCGTCCATATCATCCTGGCCGATTCGCGAAAGGCCACGCCGCCAAAGTTTGAATGGTTTTCCGGGGGCTCCGGGGTCTGAAGCGACGTTTAGATGGGGAATCAAGGAATCACATCTACAAGGTGGGCCCCCTACAAACGGATGCCCCTGACAGGAAGTGGATGGATCAAGGGTGATCGGATCAATGGGTTATTTCACCTACTTATAAATGGGGTATATTGAGGTTATAACCGGCTACTTCCCATGTACTAACTTCCTGGGACATCCAAGTACCAGCTATAACTGCGGTTATAACTCCTATAAGTAGGGTTATAACTTACCCCAGTTACCCATAAGTCCATAAGTCCATTTATAAATGCTAGGGGCCCACCTTGTACAAATATTATAAAAACATATAACTTACTCAGCCATTTGGGAACATGAGATAAAAGTTTGAACTTTAGTTTTCCTACTAAAATGTGTAATCCCCAAAAGTTTATAAATGTTAGCCATTGGCTGAATAAGTATACCCTCCCTGAAACTAACACCGAGTTTGCACCTGAAAAAAAGATGGTTTACAAGACGTTTGCCTTTCCTTTTTGGGGCAATTTTGGCCTATTTTCAGGGGCGAACTTGCCGTTAGTTTCAGGGAAGGGGTATATTCCTTTCCCATTCATAAGTTGGGGTTCATCAACCATCAATTTTAATAGGTTCCAGCAGTTCACTTTAGGAGGTGTAGCTCTTGGGCAAGTGCCACTTCTTTCATTCTGTATCTTGGAAAGTCTCGATTGCATAGTTCATACATCTTGCTGGAGTACTTGGAGGATCATCCTATTTAGTAAGTGGTTTTAAAAACCATGGTGATCCTAAATCCCCTAAGTACTTATAAATGGCCATTCATGGCTTAAATACATGGGGGTGATCCTAACTACTTACTGCTCCTGGGATGATCCTCCAAGTACGGTTAGCTTCTTGAACTACCACTTTCGGAGGTGCCCCCATTTACATTGCGTTCTCAGCAGTGGGGTCGGCTTTAACACCCTCCACTCGGGTTTTTTGTAAGTGGTTTTGGAAAAAAAAACATGTCAAAATGTCAAAAAGAAATGCAGCAAAAGCCATTAAATAGACCATAAACTCATGTTCAAGTGGTGTTCAATGCAAGGACCACAATTCAATATCTGTTGACACATAGCTTTTGATTGGTATTTTAAAGCGTGGAGTCCACTTAGGGGTTCCTTCAGAAGGGGAAAAATTCAAACCCCAAAAAAATCTAAAAAAAATTGGTGATCCTGTTCCCCTTGCTCCCATAGCTCTGCCTACTGGAAATGAAAATCCCCAACTTGTTTCAAGTGTGAACTCGTCGACTCAATTGCAAAATCTCGACTCAAAACATGGAGCTTGTCCGGAGAAAAAAGATAATAAAGTACGAAGTGCCAACAGTTTTCTCGTTATCTAAGCAACTTCTCCCATTTCCTGAAACTTCGAATCACCCAAAACTTGCGACCCAAAAACGACGGAGAGTCTCACCGGACGCGTGGGATTTTTGTTGTTTCTCGGCGACCGAAACGTTTCAATTTCAGGCAGTCGCGAATTCGGAGACCGCTGAGCGAGCGATGTTTTTTGTCGCTGCCATCTTCGTTTTGTGACGTGGCCCGAAGCATAGGAGCGAATGACACGAGCAAAACATGGATCTGTCCAAAGATATGAGAGTTTGCACCGTTCAAATGATGCTTCAAAACACCTAAACAAAAAAAAAAAACATCAATGATCTTGGAGAAACAAACTGTTTTGATGAAGGGCATCATCTGTGCTGCAAAATTCGCTGCAACTGCCACAGCCGTTTGGTCAGCAGATTCTTCTCCTAAAATATCAGAAGATCTCACAACCACCTTCGGTGTGCATTTGGATAGACATGAGATACATAAATGAAGTCGTCAAGAAGGGAATCTCTCAGACTGTCCATCAAACCAGTGTATATAGATCTTCCATCCTTTTCGTTTTCATACGCTGAAGATTCAGTGGAAAAAAACTGACTGTACTCCAGTTTGTGGCGTAAGGATTTATCTCAGTCTCAGCCATGGACTAAGGGATCATGAAAAAACCCAACCGTTTTAAACTCTTGCCTTTTTCCTATTGAAATAACAATTCCCTCATCTTCCAGTTCCCTACATATTTGGAACCAGGGGTCGATCTTTAGTTATCTGATATATTGGTTTGCCTGGGAGCTTGTCTCCAAATATATAGGGGAAATGGAAGATTAAGGGTTTCGTCATCTCCAAAAGATGTTTACCCTAACTAAAAACCTACCGGTTTTGCATCTAGAAAAATAGGCCTACCCTCCCAAAAAAAAAGAAACTCATCATCTTCCAAGCTGCGCTTACTGTTAGTTTCAGGTGTAGGTTCTCGCTGTTAGTTTCAGGGAGGCCACTCAGGCCAGTCAGGTGAATCGCCTCCTTGGCAAGAATCCCTCAACCTTCAACCTGAAAACTTCGCCTCCCATGACTCAATGACCTGTTGACAGCCAGGAAATTTCTCCCATGCTTCAATGCCACGAGGAATTTTTTTCAAGCCGCCGGGCGTCGGAAGTTTAAATTCTCCCCCGAAATGATGCCAATTTTAAGTGGGAGGTTGGTTTTTTTTATCCCCACCGAAATGGTTCTGACAATTCAGGTACACCTCGGGGATGCGAAATTGCCGATTCATGACAGTGGAAAGTGACGGTTGGAAACTATAGAGATCCAATACTAAAAATGTAAACCCGCAAACCCCGAAAAAACCCAAATGGATGATTTGTGGAATTGAGCCACGAAAAAACAACGCTTACTTTCCATGAAATACTGGTTGTTTAATAGGGATCCTTATGATGGTTTATTATAATCCCCATATAACTGGGAAGTTGTTCATCCGCTATATATCCTAAACAAGCAGGTTTTTTTTTCATTGCTCAATTGTAGATGATGGTCTTCTTGGAGACATCTTCAGATTCTAGAAATTCGTTTTCTGGGTTGTACCAAGCTCTTTAGCACATTGTTTTCCGATGTGTTCCGCATCTTTTAGCTACATGCAACACAGATACAGCTCCAAGGGAGCAATCTATCCGCTAAAAAAAAAAACATTCTTAGCAAAACCCATGCCATCCATGCAACATGGTATAATGATTTACCTACATTTTAGTTGATTTTTATGGTAAATGTAGGTAAATATACCAGTCCCATGGATGCTATTGCTGCTATTGGAAAAGAAGATGCTATTCTACTGCCATCCGATGGTCCACGTCATCTAAAATCAAACTGGACTTCTGATTCGGCCATGGGCTGTAAAACTTGGACGATGCACACGTGGACCAGTGGACGAGCTGAAAAAAAATGATAAATGGCACCTTTGTTGGAGCTGAGGTGGAGCTGCCCTTCAGAGGGGGTGTATACCCTCCAGGGGATTAACATATCCCACCTGGGGAAAAGGAAAATCATCTTCAAAATGCCATTTTGGGGGGATATGTTAGTTCCCTGGAGGGTATTCATAGGTTACCTAATAGGTCACCTACCTCTTTCCTGGGATTTTTTTGTTAGTTCCATCTTGGATGTTCCACTCTCTTTTTTGCTATTTGGCAACGGGGGGAAACCCGGTTGGCTTTTTTTTTTAGTCATGCAGCGGTGAGACGTTGGTTTATGTTTCGGAACCGCGAAGTTTTCGGGCTGAGATTTCATTCGACAAGCGGCGGCCAAGGAGGTTTTCTAAATCCAAGAGTGAAAACTGGATCCGATCTTTTGTGGATCTGGGGATATCTACAGATATATATGACACCAACCCAAACTTCATGCACTTTTATGTGCCCGAATTCCCTCAAAATTGCCATAGATTTATTGCATCAAGTTTGATCCCCCCAAACTATATAGGCAATGTCATGACCCGTGCAGTGGATATGGGCAAATGCAATTTGGGGCAGATTTCCTTACTTTTCACCCCCGATGTTCATGTATTTGGAAGCCATTTTGTTCTGGCAGAAAAAAATCCGGGCACGATATACTAAAGTAAGTGGTTAATAACCATGGTTAATATATAAATCCCCTGTGTAGGATTGTTCCCCTTATAAATGGCCTAACTCGCTTATCAATGGGGGGTTACTGTACTAACTAATTACTAATTGGGATGATCCTCCAATTACCCTCGCTGAAACTCACATATAGCACCTATCAGGAGGCCTTCCCAAAAAGAAACGCAGGAGATTGGATCAGTGGACAACACCTTATGGTGCCACTATCGTACAGAATCGGGGTATTTGCTACTTGGTCGTGGTTGTCGTTAAAGAAATGGTGCTGGCAATGGTAAGGTGGAACGAGTGATGTAAATCAAAATTCAAAGATAGATTTTGGTGAAATACACTCCCTGAAGCTAACATAGCCCCTGAAAATAGGTGATCCCAAAAGGAAACTAGCCTTCCAAGCTTCCATTTTCAGGGGCTATGTTAGTTGCACGGAGTGTAGATGTACTGCCATTGGCTTTTGAATATTTTGCTATTTGATACTATTGGCTTTTGTATTATTTGGAGATGGCCCCCTCCCAACCGTGACCACCAGAATTATCACCAGAGCGGATCATGCAAACGTATTTGCCTACTATAATTTCTAGTTGGTGGTTCAACCAACCCATTTGAAAAATATTAGTCAAACTGGGAATCTTCCCCAAATAGGGGTTAAAATAAAAAATCTTTGAAACCACCACCTAGTCATCTTTCAATGCACTGTTTCACTTTAATGCTTTCAGGTTTTTAGTATCTCCGCTACTCTTTTCTTATCTGCATCCAAACTGCCCTCCTCCAGCACCGCCTGTCGCGAGCTACACATATATATGTTTTTCACACACTTCGCGAATTTTTTGTTGTCTGTCCGGGTTTGTTGTTGCAGCTAAATCATTGAGCCGCAGGTGCCCGGAGTAGGCCGGTTAGGCTGGATGAAGCGAGAAAACAACAAACGGCAGGACAAGCACAAAGATACCACCTTTAATAGTAATATGTAAGACAAGTCGTTCGTAGGGATGCGAGTTTTTCTGCTATGTTTTTACTCGAGCTTGGCTGTCTGAAAACGAACAAAACAAATTTTATGGCTGGAAATCCAAGCTACGAATAGGAATGGTTTTTTTTAATTGAGCATTCAATGATATTCAATGGGATTTTTCTCATTCTGGGCGTAAAAAATGGCTATTTATATTATAGATTATTATGGATTGCCCCTACCACCTTTTACTCAAATTTCAGAACCAAATTCAGTGCGGTTTATATAGATGTTACCCTCCCTGAAACTAACATGGCACCTGAAAATGGTGGTTTCCAATAGGAATCTCCTTTTCCAGGGGTCTATTTTCAGGGGCCATGTTAGTTTCAGGCAGGGTAGATGTTACATAGTCCGGACACCAACTGCTGATCATGGAGGAAGGTTGTTTTTGGCCAAGAACAAAGCCTTGATGCCAAGAAGTTTCCACCGTGGATTTTCGACCGGTAAGTCACCGTGGGTGGCACCTGTAAAATGGATGGCCCTTATATTACTAAACTCCCTCTTCGATAAGGGACTTAAGTGACGTTTTTTTAGAATGCACGTTTGGATCATCCTATAGGTACAAGGTGATATAACTTGAAAATTATATACATGATACATGTATGTGTATATATAAGTCATTATATCTTGATATAATCAAAAGGTTATATAACTTAACAATAACCATACTCAGGTACCATTAGTTGAAATCGCTATTTTTTTCCTGGGCCTCGCTTCCTGTTGATGACAGCAACTCTGTCGTCGCTCAGAAATCAAAGTCGCTACCGGGCTGGTGACGTCCCGAACCGCCAATGTCCTGGACGCTTGAACCAGCTGATAGTTGGCAGCTGGTGTTTTGTCCCAAAGAGGTGCTAATAGAAACCACTAACAACATTTAAAAAAAACAAGAAATTCGTGAGTTCAAGGCATTGTGTCGAAAAACGCGTGTCACTAAATATAATATGTCCTTGACTCTTGATACGTTCTTTATCTTTCAAATAAAGATTCTAAAACAAAACACAAAAAAACAGCCACAGCCACCAAGAAAAACACAGACACGAGAAAAACCACCGAACCTCATCGGAGAGTTCATCTTCTTCAGATTCGTTCAAAATGTCATCTTCTGACCTCAGCATTTGTGTTCCCGACAAAAATCGGACCGTTGGACCCACCAAACTCCATTTCAAACCAACCTCTCGGAGTTTGGAGCAGGTGAAGCACCCCCTTTTTCCAGTGAAAGAAACCTTTGAAGCATTTTGCACTTCCGCAGCCCAAAACCAAACCTTCCAGGAAGCTCCCAACTTCGGGAAAGGTGGTTTCGGTCCAACGCCGGTGGTTTTTTTGTCCAAGACACACGCTATTGCCACCACCAATCAGCACGGAACCATCTGGAGGTGACACGGCACCTGAGACAAAATCCAGGCTAAAGAAGTTGGGACGGGTTTCAGACAGCTACCACGGGTACGTAAGTAGCCATATGTGCGTCGAAAAAAGGACTCCGATAGTATTGGGGATAAACTCATCCCACCCTTGAAAAAAAGGAATTTCCTTTATAGTTGGGCCATATACGCCCCTGCTATCTTTTGGGTTGATGAGTTTATCCCCTATTTAATATGGAAATCATCGGAGTTGATCGACCCCCAGCACATATGGCACAGAAATCCGAGGTTGAATGAAGCCAAATTCCCGGAGACCAACGTCGGGGCGAAAAAATGATGGATTCCCAAGTTCAGGTGAGGCGAAAAATTCATGTGGATTCCCCTTAGGTCAGGTGGATCTATAGAGATTTTGGATTTCAAGTTGATTTGGATGTAGAAATGGTGGAAAAAACCTCGTTTTGGATGTTTGAGGAGGTGATTTCCTACCTGGGAGATGAGAAAAACATATAATCAATGAATCAATATATGCATTGCAGGGTTTTTCTTCGGATGTACAACATGGGCCCCGACGAATCATGAGTTGTGCGTTGTGGAGCCCCTAGAAATGGCCTAAATGGGTAACTGGGGATATAACTCCTATAAGTGGGTGTTTCCTTAAATGGTGGTACCCCCAAATCATTCATTTTAATAGGGTTTTCCATTATAAACCATCCACATTTTGGGGATACCCCTATTTTTGGAAACAACCAAGTGGAGTTGTAACTAGGTTGACCAGTCATGACCCATGGCCGGGAGCCCCCCTGCAGATTGCACCCAAGACACGCTCACGTTCGCCAAGACCGCCCAGCGCGGCACCGCCTAAGACACCACCACTGTCCTCAGAACCTGTCGATTTTGTCCAGTCACAGGGAAGGGATGCGAAGATGTTGTTAAGACAGCGGCTCGCAAGAACAACGGTCTGCAATTTTGACCCCAAGAAACCTTTCTTTGGAGATCACCCTCCCTGAAACTAACATATCCCCTGAAAATGGATGGTTGGAAGACTAGCATTTCCTTTTGGTTTTCGGCCCATTGTCAGTTTCATTGAGGCTACTTGGAGGATCATCCCAATTAGTAATTAGTTGGTAACCTCGGATTTATAAGCGAGCTAGGCCATTTATAAGGGGAACAATCCTACACAGGGGATTTATATATCTTATATATTAACCATGGTTATTCACTTAAACGGGATGATCCTCCAAGTAGGCCGTTGGGGTGGTTGCAGGGGATCCTGGAAGGTTGAACCCAAGCTTCCCCAGCCTACGCTGATGGGCGGATCACTGCTTCCTGATTCTGGACTCGACTCCTCGCGTTCGATTTTTTTTGCCGAGGTGAGTGGCTTTCAAGAATGACAACAACAACAACAACAACAACAACAACAACGACAACAACAACAACAACAACAACAACAACAACAACAACAACAACAACAACAACAACAACCAGCAACAAAGAATAATGAACAAGGAACAACCAACACTAACGAACAACAACAAGCTCACATATATGCCTATCCCGGAAGATTTCAAACAAGAAAAAAACATCACATCAAAAACAGTCAACAAAAAGGTCTTGAGATCGGCTCCCTGAAGAGCTGATCATTACCATCAAACCTTCTATATCTATCTATTAGTAGTGATTTCTGCATGATTTCTTGACCTTGGAAAATCTGGAAACTAAAGCAAACATATTGACAGATTTGAAAAAAAAACAAGCAAAACCAGAAGGGAACTTTGAAAATCGTGATCAGTGATGGATGTGTGTTTGACGAGTTCCTAGTTCCTAACTAAAGAGTTTGAGGTGTTAAGTACACGCTCAAAATGTTCATCTTTCTCATGCTGCACTGTGAATCCCTAATTACTATAAGAAGTAGAGATGACTATATACCCATAGGGTCCATGTATGGTGTACTTACCTACATTTACCATAAAAATCAACTAAATGTAGGTAAATATACACAGATCCTATGGGATAGTGATTTCAAAACCTTTTCATGCTGTGAATCCAAGCCTTTCCAAAATCATTCGAATCAAATCGTCATCAAAAACACCACTCAATGTCGAGCTAATATCAGCGCAGTCAGCTGCTGAAAAAACCTGGCAAGCCACAGCGGACCACCTCGTAAATAACACAAGAGGTCCGTGGCCAACAAAAAAATGTATGTCTAAATTAAATGGCCCATGTTCATTCATCTTTACAAAAATGGTCAAAAAAAAACTATAATTTTTCGGGCTGACCGTGACTCACATGGAGCATATCTCCTCGTCATCACCAGCCTCCATAGAACCATCCACAGCATCGACTGCAGAATTCGGCGGCATCCATCTGGGGCGGCAAGCAACATGTTTTTTTGCCAGGGGAACAAACAAATATATAGGAAATACACTGCCCAAAACTAACCTATCCTTTGAAAATAGACTATCCCAAAAAGGAAATAAGTGTTCTAACCATCCATTTTTAGGTGTGAAGTGTTAGTTTCAGGGAGAATAATTTAATCAATACGATAATATGTGGACCTTCCAAAGGGTACCAAATGGTTCCGTTACAGGATTGAATTGGCACCCCTTGGAAGGTGCTGGTATGAATAGCAATTCTAGTTGCTTTACATTAATTGGAGTGGAAAGAATCGGCTGGTGCCATACTGTTCATGGTTCAGAAATCCGGCGATCACCAGTTGAGGTTGGTAGCTTATCCCATTATTTACGACGGGTTTTATACATCCTTTCGGTGGTTTTCTCACCGGATTTCAGCCATCAACACTATCAACTCCGGGGAGTTGGCAACAGATAATACACCAAAGGCAATCCTGCAGTGTCTATGTCAAAGAACATGGGACCCCAAAAAATTGGAGAAATGCGGTGGGTTTGTATGTCATGTGTAATTCTATATCATACATTATATATTCACAATTTGCCATCATATGCGAACAAGCCTACCAATGGCAGAGAGGTTCTCAAAACATAGAATCTATACAAAATATGTCCTTTTTACTAAAACCACCATTTTTTACGGTGATCACAATTTTCCCATGTGTGTTTTTCAACCTTCCACAGTCTTGGACCGTTTCAATCAAAAACATCCTTCTCTCGTGGCGGCCTCGCCTCTTCTGTCCATGGATCTTTTTAGGCTTTCGTGGCTTGCCCTTTTCATCCTAGTTTTACAAAAAAAAAATCTGTTGGGAACACCATTTTTTGGGGGTGGTTTTTTTGGGAAATTGGAAATCTGAGATTTTTCCAGAATTTGGATGACCCGAAAACTGAAACGCAGGAAACGTAGCCTCTAGAAAATCCATGGTTGGAAGATGAATTTACTTTTTGAGACGGCCTATATATTTTCTGGTGCTATGTTAGATGTTGTCTTCCAAAGGAGCAAAAAATTGACTCGTGGTTGCATCTTAGTCACGTTTACGTTTGGGCATGTCCAAGCAATGCAAAAAACCTTTTCTGAAAGTGTTGCTATTGAGGGAACTCGTTTGACACCAGCTAATGAGTGTACAAGGTATGTAGAAGCACTTGGGAGGCTCTACCCAATAGAGGCCAGCATCAACAAAGAATTACACCCCGGAAAACTAACATGGAACCTGAAAATGAACCCCTGGAAGAGGAGATTCCTATTGGAAACCATCATTTTCAGGTTCCATGTTAGTTTTGCGGGGGGTTCATCACAAGAATTTCTTTTGTTCTTTTGGGACATCAAATCAAGAGACAAGATCATTCCAGATTCCAGAAGGATGATTCGTGGTTTTGATGGACACATACTGCATGGAAATAGTACTACGGTTGATGGAAGACATCCGGCTAACCACCTGGAATGTATAAAACCTTGTAAATAAAAGGATAAACTACGAACCTCAACTGGTGATCGCCGTAGTTCTGAACCATCAACAGTAGTAATCACTAATCATAGCTCATTTCTATCCGGGAGTTTCATCTCGAACGATGGATTTTCATCCTTAAGTCGCTATGAAGCTGTCACAGGTCGGCGTTCCAAACTCCAAAACAAGTCCCCAAAATCAATGGCTGTTTCTGGTTCCCATAAAAGGTGGTAGGTAGCATATAACCCCCCAGAAGGCAAGGACTATAAGTGGTATATACTACCAGTTGAGGGATTATATCTGCCACCTACCCCCTTCTACGGGAACCAAAAACAACCATTGACAAAAAGTTCCCTATGTCGGTGATTTTTTCCGTTTCATTGAAGAAGTTGAAGAAAAGACTTTAGCTGCACATACTTATCGGGTTGTAGGGTGAACCAACCCAAATCATATGGGAAATGGTTGGGTGGGCCCTTATAAACCTGGACCTATGTGCAGCTAAGAAAATGTCGAGTCCTTCCAATATTTGTTGCACAGCCATGTTTTTGGTTTGATTGAAAGTTATTCCAGAATCCTACCAGCTGGCACCTTCCAATTCGATATGTGGATGTTTGTTCAACCCTAAAAGACTGGTGACTTAGCCACCATGTAACGGAACCATTTAGCCGCCATCCAAATTAGGAAGGTCCAGGTACACTTATATATCATCTCTCTCCTTTTGTGGAGTTTTTTGGGGGACTCCAAAAAGGACCTTGAAGAAAAAAATCTGGGCAATGTATTATGAATCCTTAACCTGAATGATCAGGCCATTTGGGGTAGGATTCCCTTACAATCACTACCTTTTGGGCTGACCGTTCCCGGCGGTTGGTTAAGGTCGAAAGTGAAAAATTCTCCTCCTCTCCACGAAGGAGTCGCCATTCCTCGTCTCTCAGTCTTTTTTGCATACCTTATACCAAGCCGCCCAAAAGTTGCAGTCAGTGTGCATTTTCTAGTTGGTAATTTCAAACCATTTGAAAAATGTTGCCCTCCCTGAAACTAACATGGCACCTGAAAGTGGTTGGAAGACAAGCATCTCCTTTGGGATACTATCTTTTCAGGTGCTATGTTAGTTTTCGGGGGAATAGTCAAAATGGAAATCTTCCCCAAGTAGGGGTGAAAATATAGAAATATTTGAAACCACCACCCAGTTACATTACCAACCCAAACTTCATGCCCTACGGGAAATCCTTGAAAATTACCATAGATTTGCATCAAGTTTGATCCCTCCAAATATGGGTAATTTATATAAGGATCCCTGATGTTTCAGTGACAGGCTAAGGAAACCCAAGCCAGCCAATGTTGGCAAAAATCCATGAGTTTGATGATCTTTTTCAGGTAGTATGAAGGCATCATCTTTGATGACTTGGAAAATCCCGATTGATTCTGATGGTTTTGGGGGGGAGACACATGTAACTAAGTCTGTGAGTAAACATAACTCTGGTACCTTTGGTGCTTCGTAGAAAAAAAGGCCTTGGTGTTGTGTTTCGTGAGGATGAAATCTCACCCAAATTTCAGGAAATGATGTCATCTCATACGGTGTTTTGTAGGCTCAAGAAGTACACTGCTGATTTTCCGAACATTTCGACAAAATGCACTTTCCATCCTCCTTCCCACCCTTTTGAAACGACAGTACCTTACCTGATCGTTTGGGAATATGATTTGTAGTATTTGTAGATGGTTTGTCTTGTTTCAAGGCTTCCTGTTATCATGTTCCTGGCCTTTTCAACTCAAAGGGTGATCAAAAACAGTTGACACCTTCCGAATGAACTCTGATAATCTGATAAACACTAGCAGTGGTCAATTCGGACTTGTGTTATATATTTCGTTTTTACACCGGCCTACATTTAGTAACCATCTTTCTAAATAAGAACTGCGTGTGCAATGTACAACCCTACACTTCAACTGCACACACGGCTTTGAACGCCATGATGAAACCGGAAGAGGAACTCCGTTCCTTTTCAGATGACATCTTTTTTCGGGGGTTTCCAACTCTGTATGCATTTATATACATATTATATCAACCAAGCATAAGTATAGTTGCATTCATGGTCACAACAGGTAACCCCTCCTGTTGTGGAAAAAAACATCTGCCATTTCCTCCAAGTCACGTTTCAAGGCCCGATCATTCTCTTCCATGCGTTCTTGTTCCTCCTTGTTGAGCATGTCAATTTCCTGAAGATATTCCCATGGAAGACGGTCCGAAGGTCCGAACATTGCAGGGTTGAGGTTACAATAAGCAACCTAGGTTCATTTTATTAACCTTACCTACCAACATGATAGGCATTGGGAAAAGATACCCTCCTGAAAACAAACAAATGTCAGCCTTTTTAAAGGGGCCATTCATCTTCCAAGCCATCAGTTTTCAGTGGGGCTCACATCAACTTGCCCCCTTCCAAGTGGGGTGGGGTAGAAGTCGATGTGAGTTCGTTGGTAGTTTCAACAGAAAAATTGCTTGGTGGTTCACTGAGTGTACTGCTTTAGGCATATTCCCAGTGAGGAATCTTTGAAACAAATGGGCTCAAAATGGCGACATAAACCACAAATACCACTCACCAAGAAATGGCAGAGCTACATATCCACCATGGTTACAAGCCAGTTATTGCTGTGAAATGACTTCCAACATGTATTTATCACATTGAATCACCTTATCGAGTCAAAATACATTGCACTGCCAGCAAAAAAAATGGTAGGTGAGCCAAGGGCTCACCATAAACCATCCAAACTATGCCATCTACTTGCCACGTATTTTAGAAATTATGCCACCCCACCCCCAACCACGACTTTGAAAAGCCACCAAAAATTCAATTTTGAATCAAAAACACTACACTAACAGTTCTTTAGGGGCGAGCTGTTTCAACAGAGGGAGCCTTGAGATCCAAGGCACGTGCTCCAAGTAGTCCAGGTTACGGAATCGTCCCACATACCTCAGGGGAATGTGGTGAGATGCGTCAAATTTAGTAGGGTTCTTAAGGGGGTGGTGTTCAAGGGGAGCGGGTGTTCCTGGGGAAACCCTCAGGATTCCGATTGGGAAGATTGGGGAACCTTAGGGAAAGATTAGGGGAATCACCAACCCCCCTTTAGAATCCTATTAAGTCATGATTCACCCCCCCAAAAAAAAATGAACACACCGCCAAGTTGGAGCTTTCACACAAATTCGGTGGAATTCACCCAATTTGCTTCAATGCAAAAAGAGTTTACTGATTACTGCACTTCATTCTAGTGAAATTTATATACATGCATCCAAGTCAATAACGACATATTCAGAACTATATACTTCACTACTTAGGCGCCATTGCTTTTTACAACTTCTTGGAGCACCTACCCATCCGCACAACAACTTAGCTTCCATTCACCATGCAAAGGTTGGTTTGTCATCTCCGCTGCGAATAATACCAAAAACATTCCATGAAATACTGATTTGAAACTACAGGAGTACTTTATCCCGGCAAAAATTAGAACAAACTATCACTTAACCTGGCATCATGGCTCTTTTTGATGCTTCAGAACACGAAAAAAAATCTTGACCATGGCTTGAGGGGAGTTGTTTTTTTCCAACCCATCCAAAGTAGTTGGAAACTCGTAGGTTCAAAGTACTGTATACAGATTTATAGTTGCAAACCTTTTAAATGGCAAGCCTTTGCTCAAGGCATCCAGTCAGGCTCCAGGCATCCTTGGGAGTCTGACCATTTTTGCTTGCCACTCTTTTTTTGTCTGGCCAAGTTGCTGTTCATAGAAGCGTTCTAACTCTTGTTCTAGCTGCTCGTACCTGACCAAAAGGTTGGCCAAAAGTATGAGACGATTTTTTGGGCAAAAAAGCATTTTTGGGTGAGAAGAAAAATCAGATCAGAAGAAACAACTGTAACCTGGTTGGTGGTTTCAACCCATCTGAAACATATTAGTCCAAATGGGAATCTTCCCCAATTAGGGGTGAACTTGAAACCACCACCAAGTAACTCACTGAATGTCAGAGGTGTTGGGGGATGAAATTTCAGTTGAAACTTTTCATACTGAAACCAGGGTGTTCCATTGAATGTCCTCCTTAAATCATCAAAAAACTATGTTGCGTATACCATCATTTTTCAGCCCCTGGCAACTGATGGAGAAAAACAGCAAAAAAAACAAAAGGGACGTATGACACACAGCAAAACCCTGGAAATTCATGCCCCGAATTTGGGCAAGGCTCCAGTTGACCGTTGACAACCAGTTCAAGAAAGTTCAACCCCCCCAACCCAAAAGAAACTGAAAACATCTCCAATTTCTTCTCCTCCATGAAACCATCCATTTCATATGTGAAGATCTTCCAGTAAATAACAATACATCCCCAAAAAGTGCAAATACCACCGGGGGGAAAAGGAAAAAAACATCTACTTTAACCACCAATTTTGGGCTTCAAAGTCTTAGGTTTTCGGCTGAAACTGTGTGACAGACTCCAACTCAAGGGCTAAAATGCTAAACGGTCACCAATCACCTGGACAATGTTGCATCCATTTCCATCACCTTCCATAATTTCTTGGAAATCTCCTTTCCCAAACACCAAAAAGAATGACGACAAAATTCTGCATAGTCCATGGGCATTTTTGTGCCATATCTTTCCTGAAACAAAACAACGGTCTACCTGCTGACTCCCTGGTAGTGCGGTCCATATAAGTTGGGTTTTAAATTCTGGAGGGGATTCCCTAGCAGAAAGGTTTCACTTTTTTTAACGAGTTTCAAAAAAAAAGAGCAAATTTCAAAGGGGCTGTTTGGGTATAAGGGTATAAGGGTATGTCAATTCCAAAGATTTGCCAAGTCCAGCCCTAAGGTCTTGCCATTTTTGGGGGGATGTTTTTTTTCCCCCTCCAGTCCCTCCAGTCAGTCCCCCAGTGCCCACTCATCCATGAAGGCAGGTCGAACGCTGGCCAAACTCCCCAAGCGTTTGCGGCATCGTTCCAACTCCTGGGATTCCCAGGCAATCCCCCGTTCGCCCACTATGAAAGGAATCCCAAAACATAGCCTGTTGGTAAAGGTTTTCTCGGGGTGTGTTCCAGTTCGGTGTGGAACAAACAACCTTAGAAAAAAGTGGCTTCTTGGGTTGGTTTTTTCAACTAAGCACTCTACGACTCTACAAGATGGGCCCAAAAAAACAGCTGGGCCGGGTGCAATAAACTCCACTTGTAGGGGTGGAATAACCCTCAGTTACAGTACACATTTTTTGGGGGTGTGTTTTTTTTTGTTTTTGGGGCCGAGATGACTTTAGGCAATCCCCAGACATCCAAACACCGAAACTGAGAAGGTATGAGTGGACCCCCACAATAGGAGCTAGTTGGAGCTATTTGGATGTCTAGGGTATTATTTCTAAACCTGAATAGTTCAACAAATTTGAGGGGGATTCCTTTGCTTTTCACCGCATTTTGGGGTGAACTACAGGCGGTTTGGTCGATGCAATTTTCCCAGTAATTACGAAACTCTATCTTCATACTCCAAGTAAATGTCGTCTTTTGGACTGAACAAGTTCTAACCCCAAGGAGAATTTGGCGTGAAAGTGTTAATAGAGCAACTTAGCTTATCACAAACTCAAATAATTCTCATTATCATATAAGTCAACATGTTTGATCTTCAACACCCTTGTCTTGGTAATTCCCGCAACTTCAAAATCATTCAAAAACAAAAAAGGCCAACCTCCAAATGCACCATTTTTTTCATTTTTTTGGTTGGTTGGATTTCTTGGGCAAAATCGACGACTCGACGAAAAACTTGTCCTGTTTCTTCTTCTTGATCTTTCCCTCTAAACCTTGGTGAAGCTGGGGGAAATGTGAAGCCTGGGCATCCAGGTGCCCAGCAACGCATGGAACAAACTTGTGGAAGAAGTGTTGATTGTGTTTTTTTTGGAAGAAACATCTAGAGGCAATTTATGAAATAAATCCTTAACCTGAATAGTTCAACACGTTTTTCGGGGTAGGATTTTGTTGCTATGAAGCCTACCTTTTGGGGTGAATAGAACCCGGGATATTAACCTTCATGGAATCCACTGGGGTTTTCCCAATGGTTTTCGCAGAAGCCCAACGTTTTTTTGTATAGGATACTTGACTAGAAGATATAGAGATACGTCTTGGAACTACCCCCCCGGGGCCACAGGATGCAATCGTCACTTACATGAAGGTAGGTTTAGGTTCGGATTCCCGGATCCTAAAAATGGTTCAGAAACCTGAAAAGGTCACTGGAATCCTGGTTTTTGGCGGTAGTTCCAAGAGATACGTGGAAATGTGTTGATGTTCAACAGATATTTGAGAATGCACCAAAAACCCTTTCAAAGGGTGAACTTCCCCCCTAAGATTTCACCAACCTCCCTCGTTGGAACACCCCTAAACGACCAGTTTTGTAATGGAAAAATGTCACCCATTTCTCAAGTAAAGCTTTGGAATCATGCAAAACAACCATTTAGAAAATAAAATCTTTCGACATCTTTAGGTTCCAGGTATTCCCACAATAAAACGAACGGCTGAAAATGGAGCCTCAGGTTTTTGCAGATTGACTTGTGGAAACCCATCATTTTCAGACTCGTGAGCAACGGCAACACAACCCTGACATGAGATTCCATGAAATCCAGATTGGTTTATAGTGAACCTTCTTATGGAGTATTGAAATCCCTATCTAGCTAGTTGGTTGAACCAACCCATTTGAAAAATGTTCGTCAAATTGGATCATTTTTCCAATTTTCGAGGTAAAAATAAAGAATCCTTGAAACCACCACCGAAGACCTAGCTATTTATACAACTGGGCTACTATAATCCCCTATATACAGCAAACGACCAGGGTTTGGGTCGCTGCTCATATTAGTTTTTTGGGGGGATGTAGTTCAGTAAATGCTTGGGGATTTGCCCGATCAGCTACCTTTTTGGAGGCCCTGTCCATGGAACGTCCGCCCAAACAAATCACTACCCCAACAACAACAAAATTGAAAGAAAAACAAACGCCATCACCTAAAAAAAAACATTTAAACAATTAACCGCCCACTGCGGTTCGAAAACAAAAGCAAAGAATCAAAAAAAAACGTGACAAGTGTTTCAACCTGATTCGGATGTGTTTTTGTTTTGTCCAACAAGACACTTTTTTCATCTCGTTGCAGTTCATCGGACATCTGCTTCAATTGTTCTAAGCTTTGACCATGGCTACCCAGCAATTGTTTCACCTCGGTTAAGTTCCGTTTGACAAGGCGTTAAAAACTTCTTGGAGTGGCAGAACAGAGCTGGAAAAATTGGGGGAGAGATATATGATGTGTGTATAAACACTGGTTCACAATGGCGTTCATGAAGGATTAAGGCTTCCCTGCACAAAAATGAATAGATCTATTTGCCAGAAGGTTACGGGGTGTTGGCAACCCCAAACGTGTGTACATATACATATATTTGTATAGGGTCAGGTGGGGTCGAAGAAAGTCATCCGAGATTTTTTCGCCTTCAATGAAATTTTTGTACCATGATTTTTTATCAAATGATCTGAGATATATTCATGTTTTGGAGCACTTTTACAGGGAAGACTTCCTGTCGAATCCAAAAACATCAACGTCGGAGTACATGAGATGCTTATTTTCATCCTCATCCCCAAACTGAAATTCCTAGCATGACATCATTGCTACAGCAGTTTTGTGAGGTATTTGAGCCACGAAAAAAAAAACTACTTTCAACTATATACTGGTTGTTTAATAGGGATCCTTATGATGGTTTATGAAATAATCCCCACATAACTGTGTAGTATGTCATCCCCAAAAATTCCCTACACAACCAGGGTAGCCCTTTTTCATTGCTCACTTCACCCCAAAGACTTCCAAATGGAGCCAGATATCATGATGTTCAACCATCGAAGCCTTATCCCTGAAGGCCATGACTTAAAGTTACAGACATTTTTGGTGGAACCAACGACCCAAAAAATTGGGATTCCTACTGTTGATGGCTTCCCCAAAATCCGGCGACAAAAACCACCGATTTCGGATGTATAGTTCACCCTGTAAATTCATGAGATATTTATCATATCAACTGGTGAGTTTGCCGGATATCAACCATCAACAGTATCACATCACACTATTAAATGAGTGAACACCAAGCCCCCCAGAACTCGGTTGTTTGAAAGACACCGCTGTCTCCACCATTTCGCTCTCACGCTCGCTGCCTAGGCCGAAACCGTTAAGTTCAACAAGTAGGGTGGGGGCGGACTTTGATTTTTGTTACGACTTCGGTTGCGAAAAAATGTGTGCTATTTTTTATTCGGTGCTTGGTGTGAATTTTTTTGGGCACCACTATTGGTCAAAACTGGAGGGAAGCCAACAAGCTATAGGTCGAAAAACCCGCGTTGCCAAAACAGACGAAACTTTTTTGGACCACTGAAGACCCATGAGTTGCAAGACTTGAAAGGCAAAAAAAAAGGGGTCCTATTTCATATCAAGAGGTCTCTTTACATAATACACCGAATAAGCATGTTGTTTTCATGATGCTTCCATGGGATAGATTGCTTCCTTTGTTGCAAGCTAGCACAAATTGACCCTAAAATGAGTCCAAACTGTACAAAGAGGCTGCAAAATCTTGTCACAAGAGAGCTCTCCTGATATAAGCAACATGAATGCTACAAGGTCAATTTTCCATGGTCTTTTTGAAAGATCTCCAGGTTTTCTACATTCCAAAATCAAGAGATGGGTGTTTCCTTAAATGGGGGGAAAACCCCAAAATGGATGGTTTATAATGGAAAATCCAATTAAAATGGGATGATTTGGGGGTACCACCATTTTAGGAAACCCCCAGATGTTCTCCGTCCTTTTGAAAGGTTTCAGACTCTCTCCCAGTTTTTTTTGGCACCCTGATTTCGCGGTTCGAACCCCCCCAGCCTAGATTGCGAGACATGCCATCCTTGGTCAGCAAATCAGTTGCAAATCTACCACTTTTGTTGCAAACGGATCATGCCACGAACAAGTGCTGAGATTTCAAAAGAGTTTTTGTAAATATTGATTTACAATAATAAACTGTTGATGCTTCAGAAATTCATGCTACTACTTGCTTATTTTTTCAAACATCCCAAAAATGGTGCAGTCTTTCTGAAGTACAGCATGACGACGTTCATCTTGCATGTTTATCAGATTCCATAGTATTTGAAAGACTTGTTACCAGCCAATGCTATACAACACGAGTTCATTCTCATTGTCCGCTGTTTTCCGCTTTCAGTCGGCAGTGTTGGCACCTACCTTTTCTATGTTCTAATTATTCGGGCACTTCGCCAACATAATCCCAATCTAAAGTAAGTGGCATCTTTCACTCCCTAGAAATCTAACATGGATACCCAAAAATCATGGAGCTTTTCCTTTCAAATATGCTATTTGCGACGCCAAAAACATGAAAATAACTCACAGATGTATCAAAATCTGTTACACCCTGGAAGATTAACATGGACCATAATCATGGAGGTTTGTTTCAAATCATTTTCCTTTCTAAATGAGTGATGTGTAGGTTCCAGCGATTAATCTTCCAGGGTGTATTTTGGTGGGTTAATATCTCAGTGTTTCCTTAAATGGTGGTACCCCCAAAACACCCTAAAATGATCAGTTGTAGTAGGAAAAGCCATGGTTGTTGGGTACCACCTTTTTAGGAAACCCCCAAATCTCACTTCAGCTTCACCAAACGCTCTTTTTTTTTGCAAAGTGTCCAGAAAGGTGAGCGCTTTTTCTCGATCCTGTCGCACTTCTTGCTCCTTTTTTCGAAGGGGAGCAGTGCAGCTTTTGGAAAGAAAAAGACGACATGCATGATACGACTATTGATGGCTTCCCCAAAATCCGGCGATCATTCACCACCACCTTGGATGTATAAAACCTTGGGTATTTTTCATGGGGATATTGACCATGTTAACTGGTGATCCTCAGATTTTGTCCATCAACAATACCTTGGATCTACCCCCCCCCCAACTCTGTAAGAGTGGCAAGCCTGTGAAGGTTTAGATTGGGCTTCCCGGTCCTAAAAAGGACATATTTCTGGTGGAAATATGATCCAAATTATATCCGATATAACCTATCTAATATAGAGATTGTATTGATATTAGTATTTTACAACATGGATTTGGATAGTTTTGGGGTACATGATGGAAAATCGGAATTCTATCACAGATGTGTAGCATTTAGATGTATACAGTAATCATACAGTATATCCTATAATGATGATGCAAAATCCGTGTAAGCGTGTGCTTCTCAAATTCCTAGCCACAACATCAGTTCTTGACGTGTTGCCAGAGCATGAAGATTGTCAACCACTGCCCAACTGCCCATCAGAGGAATTTCATATAGTAAAACAATCCGAACCCTATGAGACCTGATTGCTTGTATTCCCTTCCACTAACAGCTCACCAGTAAGCAAAAAGGAAGGCACCATACTGTTAATGGAAGAAATCCTGCACCAATTGATATGTAGTTTATCCCGTTATTTACAGCGGGTTTTATACATCCCAGGTGGTTAGCCGGATTTCTTCCATCAGCAATATGAATCACACGGTCTGCTTACAGGTGCAAGCTGGATGGTGGGTGAAACTACTCCCGTTGATGCCTCATGAGATGCTGGTTAATCTGCGAATGATGGGAGAAACTGTCCTCAAATGATGTAGGATTGGAATGCCATGCCTGTTGGAAAAGGTGAATGTTCAATGCCATTTTAGTTTACTGAAGGGTAAAGAATTAAAGTAGCATAAACCCGTCTTGCACTTGCCCAACTGCTTGTCTTGATGTTTTGTTCGAAAGCAGAAAAAAGCTGTTCCGTTCCCAGTTCACTCTCCTTTTGTAGGAGCTCAAAGAGCATGGCACCGCTTTCCACCTCGAAAAAAAGCAACAGCGAAGAGAAAAACAACATCTAGATGTTTCTGAAAATAGTGTTACCCCCAAATCATCCAGGTATATCATATTAAATATGCTTGTAACTATATCAATCATAGGTATATACATTGCATATAGAGACATCTCATATACATATAGACTTAGTTTAGAGTTAACTTGAAGTTCAAACCTAAATTGCACAAGGTCATTTTGCCACGATGTTAATCCTAGACATAACAAACTTGAAGTCTGTTGACGTTCACCTTGTGTTTTTTTCAAAAAAAAAACGCAAAAAACTGCAGCCATCTCCAGCCATCCGAAATCAACGAAAAAACGAAAAAACTCCAGGCACAATCTGCGAGCACAAGGATCGTGTACTCTTCAAGTCTGCCAACCTCAGATTTATGAACAAAATCCGCAGGTCGAGTATCAGGTTTCATTCCTTCAATTCATGGTGATTTTACATCTTTTTGAACAGCTATCTTTTTTCGCTGTTGAACCGTTGGGTGGGAGGAGCTTCCAAAAAAAAAAGTAGAAGACTGGAAATCGAAGGGGGGATTTGAAAACTGCTAGTTTGGAAAAAGATCTGAAGAAAGGTGACTTGGAATTCGAATGGTGTAGCGTTTGAGTGGGCGACGATCTTCATGTTGCAAAGCTGATGGGTGGAGTTTCTTCAAGCTCATGTTCCACGTGTCATGGGAACCTAAGGGCAGCCTCCCCCCCCAATGAAGGGATTATTACAGTAAAAAACCACCAAAAAAATCCCTTATACAGGCATTATTTTCTTGGGGATGGGCATTGAGGTATTGTCCCCGTCCGTCCCATGCACTTGTTACTTGTTCTCCAGGTTGTCATTTAAAACCGTGCAAGTCATAGAGCTCTTTTCAGCCTTTCCCAGGGGGTGAACAGGTAGGACTTGAAAAGAGACTCAACCACCAAAAACGCAAGGAGATATACCTGAAACTAGCGGTTAACTACCTGAAAATAGACCGGGCGCCAAAAGGAAAGTTCATCTGAACCAACCATCAATGTTCAGGTGCGTTTGCTGTTAGTTTCAGGGAGAGTTTTTTGACAACCAGATCTGGTAAACAAACCATAACCTCCACAAATTGACAAACGAAAACAACGACCGAAACTATAATCTTTCAATTCGTACAACTGGAACATCCAGGACTTCTGTGTGTGAATTCACCGAGAAGCGATACTTTTTGTCCAACGACCCTTGTGGGTACATGCAGGCAACCCCTTTGTGTGAATGGTTACAAACCTTTGGCATTTCCTACTTCTCACTTGGATAAACCTGGATCATTTCGAAAACTCCTGATAAACCTATGTTTCCCTAAACGAATGGAAAGAAAAAAGAACATAGACATCAACATTGTCAGAACTGCAAACTCATGTCCTATTCACTTGCATATAAGGTGTGAAAATCAGCATATACTTGCTAGCTCATGGTAGTGCCTGAAGTGAAAGATGACGGTGTTTTTTTAAGCATTTTTGGGTATAAACACATGGATAACAAGAATCTCTAGTGGTTTATGGGAAGCTAGTAGTTGGCAAGTTCTTGGTTTTTTCTTTTAAAAAAATGGGCTTCTACTTGGAGGATCATCCCAGGATTCGTAAGTACTTAGGATCACCCCCCCATGTATTTCAGCCAGTTAGGCCATTTAGAAGGGGTCCCACAATCCTACTTAGGGGATTTAGGATCACCATCGTTATTGACCACGTATCCAAGTCCTGGGATGATCCTCCAATTACAGTACCCTTTTTTTTAAAGCACGTTGAATCCCATGACATCTCTCCAAATCTCCATACTTGGATGTCCCAGGAGTGTTAGTAACAGCTTAGTAAGTGGGTTATTTCACCCAATATACCCCATTTGTAAGTAAGTTATTACTCACTTACTAACCATTGATCCTAACTTCCTGTCCGGGCCGTCTCTCCATATCTCAAGGTTTTTCCGCTCAGATTTTCGGCCCAAGGTACTTGGAGTTGAGTGCAAAGTCTTCACCCCGAGGTTCGCCACTCACATCTCCCACACTCTTCTGTGCTTCATAGAGGACCGAGGCTAAACGTAGCAACTCCTGGTGAGTTGCACTCAGCCAGGTTGGTGTATTTGGAGAAAAAAATTCGGCACAACTTGGAGTTTCAAAGAAAAAAAACATGAAAAATGGGGTGTTTTTATGATGCTATATAAGTGCTTGTTGGGCAAAATGACCATTATTTTTGTTAAACTTGAATGTTTCAGGGCATTTTGGGGGGGCGGAGTTCTCTTACTGTACGACCCTTTTGGGGGGTTGAAATTCACTTCAGTCGTGACCTTCTTCGATGGATTCAGACACCCCTATTGTAAATGATGCACCTCCGAAACAGGTGCTTCAGAATAACGAGTGCAAGCGCAGAAAAAAAGATGCTTGTGAAAACAAAGGTTTCATAGGAAAAAATGCCCTTTCTTTAAGGAGAACGGTATGTTTTTTTTTAGAAAACAAAAAAGGGCTTTTCACCCGAAACCATCTTCACCATCCTCACCAATCATTTCTTCAGGTGGGTTTCAAGGTTTGCATCGTTGAACAAAAAATGACAGAGCTGCGAAAAAAAAACATGGATTCATCTAGATTCATTTCAAGATTTCACAAACCAGGATTTGGTTGAAATCATGCTTATCACTCTTTAACCTATTTCACTACCATATCCTTTTGTTTCAGATCATCTCACGTGTTTTTTCGAAGTGTTTGTTTTGTGAATTCATCATCATCATCATCATCATCATCATCATCATCATCATCATCATCATCATCATCATCATCATCATCATCATCATCATCATCATCATCTCATCATCATCATCATCATCATCATCATCATCATCATCATCAGTCANTTTCGAGTTCGTAGTTTAGTCGTATCGTATCATCTATCATCATCATCATCATCATCATCATCATCATCATCATCATCATCATCATCATCATCATCATCATCATCATCATCATCATCTTCATCATCATCATCATCATCATCATCATCATCATCATCATCATCAAGGGGGCCGGCATCCGCCAACCATGTGCCTTGACGGCATAGCCATCGGCACCGTAGAGTTTCTTCGGGTTGAGTTTTAAACCCGTCTTCAACACCACTTTCCTCGGGGGGTTTTGCTTCGTTTCGGCTTCCCGAAACCACGGTCCCCAATGTGGATGTTGGCTTATGACGATGACCCCGTTGGAGAAAATCCCCCGAAAACTTGGATGGTCACTGATACCAAGTCGAATTTGTCACGGATTCCAAACACTGTCCGGATTTCTGTTCTGGCGCAAAATCCTAGAGGTGTTTTTGCTGTAACAAAGGTAAAATGTTTGATGTGTGTGAATTAAAATGATCAGTTGAAGAAAAGCCTTTTCAAACTGCCAGTAGTTGTTTGTATTAGTTTTCAGGGGGGATATATCATCAATAAAAATGTAATTGTGATTTGAAAAGGAAAAGTTAAAGAAGACTCCTGACTGTTCGCTCCTGATTATTTAGAGACTTGTCGTGGCTGAGATACTGTGTTGGTTCGGGTATTTGGATCAAAATGTGGTCAAACAAATTGATTGGAGAATTGGTAGGTCAGGGTTGTTAGTTCGGTTGAGGTGATTGCACCACTCAAATTCAATATAGACACCAAAAACTAGCCACATTTGAAAGGAGATGCATTTTCAAAACCATCATGTTTGGTGTGTATATGTAATTACATATACATATATATGTATATGCATATGTTGAATTTCGGGGGTGGATATGGTATGGTTATACAGCTATGGTTTATGCCTTTCGTCCGGAGTTTCAGTGAAAAGTTTGCATGATTTCTCTATGAATCGTAAATCTATTTCACAAAGAAAACCATGGGGATTTCCATGATGTCACATAGAAACATGTTCTCTTTATGAAACTCCCCCGAAAGCTAAACCTGAAAAAACCATGGTTCCCAAAAGGAATCTCCTCTTCCAGGAAAATCATTGTTCAGGTTCCGGCTGTTAGTTTTCGGACGTGTAAGTGTACTTTGTCTTCTTGTTGTTTCTGCAAATGGGTGTTTCCAAAAATAGGGGTACCCCAAAATGGATGGTTTATAACGGAAAACCCTTTTAAAATGGATGATTTCTGGCTACCCCTATTTTCGGAAACACCCAAATCCAAAAATTACATCTACCTACGCCGCAGCGATCCCTAAACCTCCAAACCCTCGATGTTTCGAAATTTGGAAAGCCGACCCTTCGCGCAGGTTTTCCATCCATTGGGAAACCAACGATCCATTCGTGGGAAAGAGATGGGATGAGATCACGACACTTGAATCGTGCTTGGCAAACTAATACCCTCCCTGAAATTTAACATGTCCCCTGAAAATGGATGGTTGGAAGATGTATTTCCTATTAAGATAGTCCCTTTTAAGGGGACATGTTAGTTTTTAGGGGTGTAATACCTGAAGAATGATCCCCAGTCATCCGACCATCAAATATGTCGGACCCTCATTCTCACCCCGTCCTCACGTTGTCCGTACAAACATTAAACTCTCCCCAAGCAGCTTGAATTTCCTTAACTGTATAATTTGAAAACAAAAAAACACGGGTTCTATCATCAACTGCTTCACCACCACTACATGTTTTTTTTCAGATCCTTCCAAAACCAACCATATCTCTAAGAAAACCCCAACATACCCTTGGAGCATACCCCAGGAATCCCTTAACCCCCAAATGAAAGGAATTCCTTCATAAACCGTTGGTTGGGGGTCTTTTTGGTATGTTCCAGGTGTATGTTGGAAAATTCTTAGAACATCCCAAACAGATGGCCCAATATAATCAAGGACGTTCCCCAAAAATCTTGCGATCTGTCTGTCAGTCCAGACCCGAGGCACTCCACCACAGATTTGATGAAGTGCACACGATGCGCTTCGGTACCTTTTTTTGGGGGGGATTGGACCATTTACCCTCCCAAAGTTTAACGTGGAACCTGAAAATGGCAGCCTGGAATAGGAGATTCCTTTCGGATACCATCACTTTTAGGTTCCAAGTTAAACTGGGGGAGTGTACCCCGCAGTGAAAAGTAGATGGCGATCGCTACGCCACGGACCCAAGTTTGGTGGCGACTTTGTTTGTTTTCGGGGCCATGATAAACCAAGACCAATGGGAGTGTTAATTACCATCGATCCTTTCCGGGTGGTATAATAAACCAAGTTGGATTACACCCCGGAAGATTAACATAGAACCTGAAAATGATGATTTGGAAGATGATTTTCCTTTTCCAGGGGTCTATTCTCAGGTTCCATGTTAATCTTTCCGGGGTGTAAGTTGTGTGTGTTTTTTGTTCTTATGTGCTATGCGAATTCAAGCCTTTTCCCCACCCTCCTTTTCTGGTTGGTGGTTTCAACCCCTTTGAAAAATATTAGTCAAAATGGGAATCTTCCCCAAATAGGGGTGAAAATAAAAAATATTTGAAACCACCTAGTTTTGGATGCAATGGCAAATTCAATGGATTTTTTGTTGGGGAAAAGTCATCCTGGTGGTTTGACGCAGTCCGGAGAGAGAAAGTTACTCGTTTGAAGGGAAGTTTTGAAGATGAAATATACCTGAAACCTCCAACGAAAACCAAGATATACACTCCCCGAAAACTAACATGACAATAGAAAATCCACTATTTGATGATGTATTTCCTGTTGAAAATGGGGGATGTTTCAATGTCTGTTGGTTTTCAGGGGTGTAAGTGATCCAAAGGAACCAAACTGCCCCAGCAAAACCCACCTGACACCTGACAGCTCATCTTCAGACCCTCAAAATTCCACACACAGGTTTCTGTGTTTCAGGAAATGTTTGCTGAACAAGTTGGAAAAAAAATGGTGAATTGCAGCGTGCCACTCAAGCTTGCCGGTGTTGTTTTCTTTGAAGTCCAGTTACAAGCACTTCGAAGTGAATCAGACTAGTATGGCCGTTGTCATATGTTTAGGGAAATCCGAACCCCCCCTAAATCCGCCCAATAAAGATATTGTTATTTTTGTTAGTGATACACCGGTGGTGTTTTACAGTTTTGTTTATCGGGCTATGAAAAAAAATCATCACACCGAAACATGGTTGGGATGTGCCAAATGCTGAAGCTGCCAACAAACTTTTTGCTGATAAGTCCCCTCCCCCACCCGGTTTCAGCCTTTAACTGACCACACGAACAAAAAAACAATCAAAAAACGTTGGGAGGTGGGGATAAAAAAATCACAAAAAAAAACATCCCTGAAGTTTTTTTTCCGAAGTTCGCTGAGATACTAATATCATCTGGAATGGCAATACCTGGCTCAAAGCGATGTAAAAGCCAATCCAAGATGTCGGCCACCAACTCGAAGTTAGGACTTCCTTAACAGGACAGGATTGCCAGGGTGCGGCAGGGAAGGAGCTTGGGAAGGGGAGGAGAGGACCCCACATCCTGGTGAACCAAAAATAGCTTAGGCCCTAAGGATCCATGTGTGGTAATATTCACCATACATGGGGTTGATTTTTATGGGAAATGTAGGTAAATATACCAGTCCCATGGATCCTATGGGTTCTTTGAATAGGAATGGGATACATCCAATAACTACCTTTCACATCCGATACCTTGAGTGAAGCTAAAAATGTCTGCCGAAAATACCATCCCAAAATTTGCAATTTGGCACCAAAAGAAAATCATTGGAAGGTCATGGATCCTTTCCTCTTAAATTAAAATGGTGCGTTTTTTTCAGCGGCGAAATGCTGTTAGTTTCAGGGAGATTTTTCCATCCCGCAAAACTCATGAATTGGTGGGTGCCTTTGAATGTTGGAAATGCCCCTCAGATCCTTCGATTTGCTTTCCAAAACTTCGATTTTGCTTGTTCGGTTTTTGAAAAACTCCCAAAATATACCCCCAAATGATGGTGAAAGATGGTGGCATTACCACAGTAAAAGTAAAAAAACACCGAATAAACAAACACATCCAAGAAATCTCCAACAGGACAAATCTAATAGCTCTAGCAACTTCCTTAGGGGTCCGTTGGTAAGGTCCCATTCAGTTTTTGATGGAACACAAGAAAAAAAATGAGTTCTTTTTGATCAAGCCTTGATTTCCAGAAGCGAAGCCGCTATGATTTTTCTCTGATACTGTATCTTTTTCTCCCAGCATTGGCATGATTTGCAGCTTCCATGGGTCCCTTTGACCCTCACAACCCCTCGAAGCTTTCCATGACATCATATGCTCAGTTCAATAATCATCCCATGAATCTGTTGGTTCATCACCACTGTGCTTGGAAACTCCCAAACAAATGACTTACCTTCCCTTCATGAATGGAAAAAATTCCCCACCCATCACCCATACCATCACTAGATCGGTGCGTCACCCCGATTGACCGAGGCTCTAAAGTTGTCCTCGGCTCAGAGGGACAAATGACCACTGGATCGTTGGGGGCCCCGAGCCGATATAAATGGAGTTATGGGGCTGCCTACAATCAATAGATATCACTGGAGAATTTTTTTCACCCCGAAATATGCGGTGTTTTTTTTGGGGGGCCTCTACTGAAATCATTGGTGACAGGATCCCACTTGCTGGATAGATCGCGGGGGTCGTGGCATCGCGCAAATTGCATGAAGAAATTGATGTTGCAGCTTGAAAAAACCAATGAAAATTCTGTAAAATCATGAAGCATCAGGTATATGTCATTGCAGCCCTTTCCTTAAACTACCTTTTGATACGAGGTTTTTGTTTGAAAGAACTGCACCAGTTGATATGGAGAATCTGGAATTTTCCCCGTTGTGGCGAGGAAAAAGGTATCATATTGGATCTACCTCACACTCAGGATTCCAGCGGCAACTCACGGCTTAGCTTGGGATTCCAAAAAACATAAAAATGCAATGATCCTGTTCGTGACGATTGCATCCTGGGTCGGGGGTTAGATCTAAATCATCTATTACAGTAGATGGTGGTTGTCGGAGGGGTTGGAGAACAGTTGCTCCCAATATGGTGCAACTGACATGACGTGAACCATGAAATCCTGATTGGTTAATACGGATCCTTCGAATGATTTACGAAATAATCCCTACATAAGTGGGTAGTTTTTCATCCCCAATATAACCTAACCAACCAGGGTTTTTTTTCGTGGCTCAAATTAACCCCCCCCAACTTCCCTAACTCCGACGAGAGGCCATAGACACAAGGCGATGATACCCCAGTGACCGCATCATTTCGCAGAAATTGCGCAGCTCTCGAAACGACATCCCTGCCGGGGGTCCCCAAAAAAGGCACCCAAAAAAAAACACGTGGTAGAAGTAGAAGATATCAAAAAAGGAAGCTTCGGAATTTCCCGGCAAACATAAGGGGAACTCTGGGGACTACACGAAACTACTTGGTAGTTTCCGTCTTTTTTTCCCAAAATGAAAGCTGCCCATGGGTGAAGATACCAACTGCCTAAACTGGATGATCTTCCAGTTGGATTCCTGACATTTGAGAAACCTGGTGATTCAGGTTTACCGCAGGTTTCAAGTCCTGACTTTTTGAAGATGGATCATATCAAGATTTGACCCCATTTTTCCATGGCAAACCCAAGGTTTTGTAACTTAGCATGTACCCCCGGGTAAATCTAACATAGCAATGGAACATCCACCATTTGTAGATGTATGTCCTTTGAAGAAGTTGGTGGGTGTTCATAGGTACGTGGGAAAAAAACAGGGACTTCAGCTGAACTTCCCATCTTTCTTAGGCATCAGTACCCAACGTCAAGGGCATTGTTTCATGAACTGGAAATACCTACATCGATTTAGAAAAACATACATAAAAAAATCGATTGAAGGGATTGGAACTTCAGTGTGTGAAAGATTGCCCCACTTGATGTAAAGTTGAGCAGCTGGGTTGTTTCATGATTTGGGAAGTGATGCTTGCTAAAATTTGATATATTTATATTTGGTCTAAGAAAATGCCGAGAAAAACTACAGAAAATGAAACCAGACTTCATATCCCAGCCGTACAATTCCCCTGCGGATTTCCCAGATGCGAAAAGCGCACAAGGCAGAAGCACAAAAATATTTGTTGCTGATCTCTCTCACCCTTACCCTCCCTGAAACTAGCAGCAAAAGCCTCTGAAATTGGGCCATCCCAAAAGGAAATTCATCTTCCAAGCATCCATTTTCAGGGGCGAGATGTTAGATTTAGGGGAGTGTAAACAACCTCCAAAATAACAAAACAACACCACTCTGTGCCCCCAAAGAAACGCGTTTTTCTCCCCCCCAACTGGGGTGTCTCATGCCTCCGATCTGGCTTTTGTTGACCCAATGGGGAAAGGCGTCAGAAAATGGCAGGGCGGACAGCAGGGACCCTCCGATCTTGAGCCCTGCCCCTGCGTAAAGAAAGGACAGATGACGACAATGTGTGAATAAAGAATATCTTGAATACACACTTGCACTTCATAAAACCAACAGCAAAGCCACTGAAAATGAGGCCTCTTGCCCCAACTGTTGAGTTTCAGGAGCTATGTTGCTGTAAAAGGTAAGGTACATGAGGACCTCCAAAATGTACGGCCAAAAGAAGCGTTGTCTTCCAAAATAACTAAAAGCTCAATCACAATGCATCAACAGGCAACACGATACCCGGACAAGACTTCGGGTAAAACCTTTGAGAAAAGTTCGGGGTCAAAAAATTAAGTCTTAGAAAGGCCTCCCATATGGGCACCGACAATATACATCCCAATTTCACATTTGCTTGATGGCCCTCACACATTTATACAAATACCTGGAACCCAAATGACCTCTATTTTTTGAAGGTCAACCCCCCAAAACAAGGCTTTTTCCAATCAAAACAATGGCCCTTTGGGTTCCAGGTTTCTATAATCCTATTTTTACATATGTCTGCACAATTCCATCTGTTTTGTGCACGGGGTTCCTTTGCATAGGTCGCTATATACATACTCGATGTCCAGCGCAAAAGGGCGAGTTACAACAATCCCATAGACAAACCAAAGAGTCTTCAGGAGGACGGTGATATGAAGTACAAATTCTTATCAGACTAGCAAGTGCAAAAATTAATTTGGACCCCCAAAAAAAAGGACTTGCCAAGTCACTGAATTTTTGGCACCCACTTTTGTTCCGAAATGGTACCTGGAGTTTTTAACCCAGCTCGTCATAGTTACGAATTTACCACACCCCGGCCAATGATAGTCGAGCGCTGGAATCATCTCGTTGATGGACAAAAAAGCACTTGGGAATGGTCAGTATGTCCATCGGATGGATTTTCCATCTCCAGATTCGAAATTTCTTCGTGAATTTCATCCGGCGATGTTTTTGTTGACAACTGTACCCCCAGAACTGGGGAAATTCATGGGGCCCTAATCATCGTCGGACGGGGTGAATGAACCTGTAAAGCAGGGGTGTAACTTTGGGATGTCCTCCCAAATAGCAACTTTTGAGGTCCCATGGTTCATGAGAGAGGGTAGATACATACTTCAACCGCCAACCGGCTCACCGAGTCCACAACACGTCCAGAAACATTCATCTAAGTTAAAAGTCTTATAAGGCCTCAAGGGCTGATTAAACCATTGCTTTCCCTTCATTAAGGCCTTACGAAAAACCCCTTTTTTCTGGAGGATCCGGGGCCGGGGCCGGGGGAGGTTGGTCCATAAGGCCATAAGTTTTCAAGCCCAAAAATGACCACCCACCCAGCCACCATTCCAAATCACTCGACACAAACCACCTGATGATGTGGAGATGGAATGGGCACATGTACTTCAATCTGCTCCTGGCCATACAAGAAACACACAGAATTTTCCCCATCCCTTTCATGGTTGGTTGGTAGAACACCCCCAAAAAAGGTGCGACAAAGAAACAGTAGCACTTGAGCTGCCAAGGCATAAAAAGTTGTGTTTCTTGAAAAATAATCCTCAAACGATCTGTTTTCCATGATAAATCTCAATGGTAGAAAGGATCAAACAAAATCACAAGACAAAACAAATCTAAGAAAAAGTGTGACCCTAGGTGCTCCCAAAACGACCCTTCTGAGAGTGTATTTTGGTCACATTATAAGGGTCTAAAAAACCTCCAGTTCTGTTGCAGGGAATCTAATCCCTCAACCTAGAAGAAATTCTCTTGATTCAACTTTCATTGAAGCAAAACTTGAAAAAAGAAACTCATGAAATTGAGGGCAGGTTTGGGGGTAATCCCCTTACTAAAGCCTCATTTGGGGTGATTTTGGCTGAGGTCACTCTAATTTGCCTGGCATGATCTGGTCCACGAATCAATCTCCAGCGCCACAATTTCGCAAATATCTTGGGATGTTCAACAGTTTCATCATACTACGTACACCCCACCATGTTAGGCACCCAACGAAAGCACGAAACAATCTCCAGAATTTACATCCCCACTCAAACCATTTGAAGTATCCAAAAGATTCCTCTCCAATACTCCCACACCCAACATCTATTCCACCCAATAAATCTATCCATCCTCTTCAACACGTGGAGCTTCCACCTCGGAAACGACCGATTTCAAGCTGCCAGCGATTTGGAGGATCGGACAAAATCCGTGTGGGATGAGATCCGCTTTCTTTCCTGCCTGCCACTCATTAACGGGTTTTTTGGGGGTTGTGTCTTGAAATTTTGTTTCGGAACCAAAAAAATGATCATTTTCCTTTGGAACGGTAGAAACTTTGGGATGGAAGTCCACCCTTTCCCAGCTGGCTCGCTCCATGGCACATGAAGGTTTTCGTTTGGGGATTTTTCGAGCCTCAAACTTGAAGACAAGGAGCAGTCCAACCGGACCTAGAACCTGAAACATCAATCTAATTTATATATGTTTATTTCCATTGGATGATTCCAAATCTTCACATAGGAAATCATCGCTTCACCGTTTTCATCCATTTAAAATCGATTTCGCGGAACGTGTTCCGGGAAGTTTTGTGACACAATTTAGAAACGAATCACTCATTTCTATGAATAGCCCAAAAAAAGCACAAAACCCTTTTTTTGTCAGAATCCGGTGTATATCATCTGCATCCTGGACACTCCATAAAAATGGCTGGTAAACTGGTGCCGTTAAATAAGTATTACAGTACTTCAAATTCGAAACGCCTTGGAAAAGTACCCTCTAGTAAACTAACATGGCCATGGAAAATCACGATTTTTACTAGGAAAGGGTCCATTTTCCATTGCTATGTTAGTTTACCGGAGTGTACTCCATTCCACTGGTCTCTTCACCACCTTCACCACTTGGTCTTTTAAAATGGACCAGGCTCCCAGGTTCCCCCAACTGCAGGCCGAGAGGATCTCACCTTTCCACCGGAGAAATCCAGACGAAACGAAAAATTTTGCAAGGAATCTGGCCAAATTATACCCCGGAAGTTTAACAGCTCGCCCTTGAAAACTGATGGTTGGAAGACTACTTTCCCTTGTTGGGAAGGTAACTTTTCAAGGGGCGAGCTGTTAAACTTCAGGTGGGTAGCATATTTCACCCACCTAGATTGCCCTGAAACAAGGGGATGTCCCTTCCAACTTGCTACCTTTTAGGAGGCCAAAACTCGTGTGAGGTTGCGATGAAATTTGACAAGACAAATGAAAATCTGGATGTTTTTTGGGGCTGAAAATTCCCACCATGCATGTAGACAAAAATCCAAATGAATGTGTCAACGCGCATGGTGACTTCATCTATCCAAAACTAAGCAAAAACAAGGGGCAAATGACAGGGATGTTTTTTTTTGAAGATTAAAAAGATGGAAGGTTCACTATCATTATATTCCACAAGATTGTTCTAAGAATGTTGGATTTTAGATCATCTATTTAAAAAAAAGTAGTTGATAACCAAAAAAAAATCAACAAAAAAAACAACTCACCGGGAAAATCCAAAACCTCGCCCCTTTGCTTTGCAGTCTCAAAAAAAAAAAACCAACTCTTATGTCACCCAGGTTGCTTCGGGTGACACCCAAATGGCCCCGGCCCAAAGAGTCTCAGCTTCCCGAAACGGTCTTTGGAACCCCCGCAGGCCCGGCAGCCATTTTGGTGTTTTGGTTGCTGGGCATTATATCATTACCCCCATGGTCAAAGTAAATGGCACAGGGCACAGTCCCCAAAAGGTAGGTTTTCATACAGGGCTTATATAAACCAAATACATGGTAACTGTGTCATCTACTTTTACCCTTGGTGTACATACTGTTGATGAAATGAAGCCAACTACCAAAAGAGGGATACTTCACGAAAAAGAGAACAGGTAAATACCGGGAGAAACTACCTACCTTGATTGTTGTTTGTTGTAGATTTCTGAAGCATCAACGGTCCAAGTCACTCACCAACATGACTCAGAAGTGTTTCACCCACCTTTACACTGAGAAACTTCTCGCAGAGATGGGAAGAAGAATCTCCTTAATGCCAGTATTCGGTTCGAAACCACAACAAACATATGAAAACTATTCCCTCCCAAAGATTCCGTTTCCCAGATAGGTTTTTAATATATTACAATTGCATAAAAAAAAATTGCACCTAAAACGCCAAGTGTCCCTATCGCTTTTAGGGCAACGTTAGTTTACCCCTAAAACCCAGCAACTAACTTGGCTGCCTTTAAAAAATATGGGGGGCTTTGGACCTGGCTTTTTTTCAGTGTAGGTTCAATATTCCTTTAAAGAAAAAAGGTTCCAAGGCTTCAACCAAAACTAGTTGGTGGTTTCAAACCCTTGGAAAAATATGAGTCAAATTGGGAATCTTCCCCAAATAGGGATGAAAATGAAAAATCTCTGAAACCACCAGGTAGAAAACCAGCCCAAAAAAAACACCACCCCCCCAAGCCATCGATCGATTCACCTTGGGTTTTTGTGTGGCCGTTGGAGCCAACGGTGGAGCGGCTGGGACAACCTGCTCCTGGTGGTGAATCGTGGAACCGAAAAACAAAAAATCGTCAAAATGGTTTCATCTTCCCATTTTGACTCGGGGTGGAAAACAGAAAAAAAATTTGAGTTGCCACCACCAAATGACAACCTCTACCCAAACGTCCTCAGCCACCGGTGGAGCCGCTGGCGCCTCAATGGCGGCGAAAATCCGTGGCGAAAGCGGAGGGATTTTTTGGGACCCCACTGGGTGGGTACCCTCTAGGAATACCTAACTGGTTGGTGGTTTCAACCCATCTGAAAAATATTAGTCAAAATGGGAATCTTCCCCAAGTAGGGGTGAACATTAAAAATATTTGAAACCACCACCTAGCTAACATGGCAATCAATCTTTTTCCAATAGGTGTGGTGAAAAGGGCTCCACCCCTGCACGTTACACCTACCCCATGGCAATGGAAAATCCACCACTTTTAATAGGAGGTACATCTACAAATGGTCGATTTTCCAGCCAGCCATGTTAGTGTCCAACGGAGTGTACTGTGTAAGTGGTGAAAATTTGAGTGGAAAAAGTTACACAAGCCATTTATAAGTATAGATGATGAACACCCAACTGAAAGGTGACAAAAACGATCACCATGGTTATCAACCACTTCCAATCATGGGATGATCCTCCAAGTGGTGAAATGGCTGGTGTTTCTGACCAAAAAAAGCATACAAATAACAGACTTAACAGCAAAGAAAGATTGAACCCCAAATCTGCAGCAAATCCGAATGATGAGGAGGAAGGAATCTCCTCTATCTTAACATGGCGATCTAACTTCAAAGATAGATCCAAGCACCACCAACGAAGCGTTGCTTGATAGTAGAATTCCAGAAATACACTTCTCGCACAACAAGAGGAAAAATCCTGACTGCCTGACTCCATACGGAGAAAAACACCAGACATGGTTGAGATTTGAATATAAAATTACATGGTGTACGAACTTCGTAGAACCCGCAGACCTTTCAGTACAAGGGAGATTTCGCAAAATTCCCGGATTTCTTTGAAAAAAAGATACAAACAGATATCACATAATGACATATATATATATATATATATACAAACATCCCCTCAAAACTCACCTGCCTTTTGAAAAAAAAAATGGCGACTCCAAAAAGAAAAATGATCGAATCTTCGAACTCCCAACGTTTTAGCGGCAGGTTTCGCCTCCTTGTGAGAGCGACGTGGTTTTGAGCTCCTGGTTCCGAGGTGAAAACTTCTCCGAATTCTGGCAGTTTTGCTATACTTTGATGAGATCTGATGAAGTCGGATATTGAAAAGAAGCAATCTCAATTAATGGTACATTATGGTAAATTGGTGTTTGGGATTCTACTTTAGGGGTACCCCTTTCATGACAATCAATTTCATTTTCGGGGATCTCAGAGTTTCCCAAACCAGCGGGCTGGTTAACCACCCAATTCACCATTGGCTCAAGGCACGAAACTCAAAAGAACTCGTGACATTCGATTAATGATTAGTGTCCCGGGTTAGGGAGGTTTTGCAAATCTATTATAGCGTCTTAAAACTCCTAAGAGGGGGGAGGAGTTGAAAAATTCTCAAAAGTGGGGGTTAAAATCCTAATAGGCGGGGTCTTGTTGCTATTTAGGCATCCAGAAGTCTCCACGACAAAATGAGCAACGTCAACAAAACCCTTAACATGACATGAACCATGAAATCCTGATTGGTTTATAGAGATCCTTATCTCATGGCTTTAGAAAAAAAATCCCCAATGTCACTGGGCAGTATTTCATCCCCATATATACAAAACAAAAAAAACAACAGGGTCCCAAATTGGTCACCTACTCAAATGTTCCCCTCGGTTCGTTTCATTCCGTCCTGTCTGGTGGGGCTTCCGGTGCCCGTGGTATAGTTCCAGCCTTTGGGCCACTTCTCGAAACTTCTGGCGAATTTTTCGGCACAAAAAATTTGGTAGGTATAGCAAACATACCTAGGCTATAACCTATCTATGTATGGTATATTTAGCTACATTTGTTTGATTTTTATGGTAAATGTAGGTAAATATTCCATACATGGATGGTATGGGATATTGTTGATGGTTCAGAGATCCAACTAACCAGTTGAGGTTGGTAGTTGAAATCCCATTATCTACAAGGTTTTATACATCTCAGGTGGTGCAGGATTTCTTCCATCAACATGTAGGCCCCAAATATAGGGAAACATGTCATTTTCCACTGGTTTACTTTCGAATCTTTTGGGATGTATTGGTGGATTTATTTGAGATATATGAAACTAAAAAACATGTCAATCTCACCTTTGTTCTAGTTTTGTTGGTCGTTTTTTAAGGGATTTTTCCAACTCAGGACTTTCAAATTCATTCTTTGTAGCAATCCTCGGATTAATCCGAAGGTTTCCGATAGCTTGCCATAATTTCTAGAGGAAGGACTGGCCAACTACATAACTCCTTTCCTTTCGACAAATTTCGCAAAAATCTTCCAGTTGCGAGTCGTACTGGAAAAAAATCAGGAAATCTTAGTAACTTTCAACTCTTTTGCTCTGTTTCTGAAAGTTTGCTTTTCAAAAATAATGGCGACTTTGGTAGCTAGTTTCAAAAAAAAACGGTGTCCTTTACCAGACAAAACAAAGAAGGAGAACTTAGAGTTTCTTTGGCGACGTATAGGTGTTCACACTCACCTTGCATGTGTTGGCTGAGCAATTTCGGATCAATGGTGATCCGATCACTGGGCTCAAACTAACCCATGGAGGGCACATACTCCCTGGAAAATGAACATGTTGAACCCAAAAATGCATGTTTGGAATATGAGTTTCCTTTTCAATTGCGTGATTTTTGGGTTCCAGCCGTTAATTTTCAGGGGTGTAGTGTTTTTTGGGGGATGAAATCGCCAGTTGATCCTGTCCATTGATCCGGGATTCCAAAGAAATACCAGAGACCCCCAACATCTGAAGGACAGAATTCAGCAGCAAAACTTAAGTTTGGGGGGTCATACTGTTGATGGCTGAAATCCTGCACCACCTGACATGATTGAACCCCTGAAAAATAATGGGATATTTATCATATCAACTGGTGCAGGATTTCTTCCATCAACAGTACTGAAGTTGTTGGAAAAACAAAAGTCCTTTTCAAAAGTCACCAGACATTTCAGGTACCTAAAATGGAGGTACTCACCTATATAAGCTGTATGTAAGGCTTATGTACGGGAAAACCCATCCCCGAAATGGCCTTATAAGGTTCAGTACCTCCAGTTTAAGTACCTGAAACTCCTGGTGAAAAAGATTGCGAGGTATTGATAGGCTTAACAAAAGTATCAACAGATTTGACCTGGTATGATCAGATTTGATCTGGTGACCCGACATGATCATTGAACCAGATTCCTGAACAAATTACAACAATAATTCAGGGGATAGTTGGATGTACCCCGATCCCAACGTACCCCTATGGGAAAAACCTATATAAGCCCTATGTAGTGGGTATTTATGGGTTGTAATCCCCAAGAATCCCTAGAGAAGACAATAAATACCATGGGTATGTACACTGTGAGGGGTTTTCTCCCAATTGTCCCCTGAATAATGGGCAAGCCCCAACTCCAACCACGCATCCAACTCGCCTCTTCTCGTGGCTTCTCGGGCCGACGTTCGCGCTCACCACGCGCCTCAAACATAGGAAAAAGGGGAAGATCTGTGTCCTGGTGGGCAGTGCTCCGCGCACCAATCCATACATGAATCCATGCATACATACATATATTTATATATATATATATATCATTCACATAATCTGTTTATATAATTTGCAACATAAAGCAAAGAAACTCCCTACAACTAACAATTTGCAGCTGCCAGGAAAGCTCAAAGCTCTCTTTGAAAAGAAACGATGACAGCAGTCTACACAACCAATCCACCCCGACATGGGGTGCAGTTGCAAATGAGCCGAGACAAAAAGTTCCATGTTGCATCAAGAATTTTTACACCCCCAGTTCATGTTTTTTTCATACCCAATTTAAACCTATTTAGTGTCCCAAACTATAATTTCTGGCTCCAAAAATTTCCGTTTTATACCCAGGACTTGCCTGTTTGTCAGTCCTATCTTCTTTGGTATGCTAAATTTCAAAGGTGTAGAGCTTTCTACTCCAGCGATCCTACCATCACTATGTCACCGAAGCTCTTTTAAATTACCAGGCCGTAGGCCCAAGAATTGTTCAATACGCCCTAGTCTTCCAAAATCCTCCAGTCATACCTTGTGAGGATCGGTGTTTGGAACCCCTTCCAAGGCCTTCAAAAAGGAGGTGTTTGGGGACCCCCAAACACCTCCTCACAAGGTATGACTGGAAGACCAGGTAACGGTCCCGGAACATCCGGTAGGTACGGGGTCGATCACTCACACTCTGTCAAAGAAAACTCCTCGGTTCACCGTTTGAATCAACGGTCCCCAAAAAATCCCCGCAAGGCGGCAAAACCAAAAAAAGGTCAACCACTTCAAAGTCTATATACTTCCAAATTTTCGCACTCTGAAACTATGAATTCTCATTACTTCCTGTTGATCCTGGTCCTATGAAAAAAAAACAGAGGTTGAAAAAATGATTGTTGATCAGTTCCGTTGGATATGATTCATCTCAAGAAGTTGTGAATATGTATACAAGATGGGCCCCCCCTAGTTGTAAAATGGAGTCATAACCCCTATAAATGGCCTAAAATCAATGGCTATACCTATAAATGGCCCCCTACAAATGGGTAAGTGGGGTTTCCTAACTTATTTCACCCCTACAACTGGATTTAAGTGACCCTACTTAAAAAAATGGTCAGATTCAGGACCTCATGTTTGGAGTTTGGAGGGTCTCCCATACCACTAAGAATCGCTTGAAGTACGGGATTGGTATGGGCATGGGAAGCTTATGGGAAGGGGGTCCCAGCTCCTGCAAAAAAAAACAAACATAATAAAAAACTGTTCTATTCTCTATACCTTGCCATGGTGCATCCAGGTAACCGAACAACCACTCGTGATCACTCATGTCGAAATACCGACCGTCACGGAAAATCCGGGGGACAACCTTTTAGAGGTACGGGGGCCGCCGAGAGAGAAAGATTCTCCCGGGCAAATCATTTGGCAGGTGAGTCCCCCGAAAACCAATCATCCCCCAATTTTGGGGTGACCACCATTTGGAGTCGCTATAGTTTGCCCAGGTTTTTTTACAACTTCCATCATCGCAACTAACATATCCCGCACAATTGCCGGCACTTTTGGGTCAATGCTTTTTCCTTTTCCCGAGGTGGGATATGTTTCCTGGTTCCCTGGAGGGTAAATATGTAAAAATCCAATCTACAAACTCGCGCTCTGTTTTCCACAACTGAAGCGCACGGAAGTACAAACAAAAACCCTTGAATCTTGACAGCCTTTGGGGCCCCATTCCGACAGCAATGGGCCCCTGAAATTTCTCGGGGGAGTCTCCAGGAACTTGGCAGGATATGTTTTTTGGAAGACTGTGTTTTTTTTGCGAGTTTGCAACATATCTATAAATACTCTGCAGACTATGGCGCAATTCATGTAGATTGGTTTAATGAAACTTTTACTAACCTACCGTTTTGGAACTGTGCCATGCATTTATGACTCTAAAAGGACATGAAACCCCGTACCTTCCAAATCTTCTGACAAATCTGCGCACTTTCAACCAAAAAGTATCAAAATGAAAACCGGGGGGGGGGTTCATGTCGTTTCATCCACAAAGCAAACATTAAATATGTTTTTACTGGGTCATATTCAATTTGAAGATTCGTCATGTTTCATGTATTTCCAGCTTGAAATACCTTCTTCTAGGCTCCAATCGGTCACAATCAAATTCTATTTCACCTTGCTCCTTTTACCACTTCAGAAATTGGACGAATATCATACCATCCAAATGGTGGGCCGAAAGGAAAAATGTATCTCCGGCTTCAACTATGGTGTCATTAATTTTTGGTATCAATTCGTTGAATTTCGGGAAGGTACCACGTTATACCTGGACAGTTTGGATGAAAAAAATCACCCCTGCAAAAGATAGCAGGGCTTACACAAAAATAACAACTCTTTTTTTTCAGTGTGATTTTTGTTGGACTGTTGGTCATCTATGACTGTTTTAATCAAAAGAAGAGAACAAACAAACAAAAAAAATTACAAACTGGGAGACTTAAGGGATTCACCTTAGTGGTTCTGAAAATACTCACAATTACCGTCAATTAAGTACCAGGTTCTTCAAGTCGTGACCTCGTTTGAAGCCTTAATAAGTGACCTTTTCAGGGCTTATATTAAAGTGACCCTCCATTTTGGGGGATTCAAAAGGTCAACGACTTGAAGAAGCTGGTAGATCACTGCCAATTTTAATCACTGAAGTTCAGTTGCTGGTCCCACATCCCGCGTTTCAACTGCCATTGGTCGGATCTCCCTCCCTTTGAACGGCCCCGAGTCACTCAGTTCCAACTGCCTTCGGTTGAACGGAGCAGTAACCCACCCCCCGCCACCGTTGCGGGTTGCAAGATGTGGAGTTTCAATGTGTGTATCATCCGCAACAGTTGGTGGAAGCTCTACCTATACTTGACTAGGATATTTCTCCATATAGTTGCTGGCCTGGTATCGCCCCCTTCTGACTAAGTCTTATAGACAACAAGTGTATCAACCTCAAAAATCCTGAATTCAGAAGGCGAGGTCACGGCACGTCAGGAATGACAGTTAGCTGCTAGCTGCATCACAAGTCGGTTGGGTGGTTTTTCCAACGAGACTGGGTACAAAAATCATGTCGCAATTATAGACTTACAAATTGCAAGCTGGCTCAAAAATGAGGGTGCCAAAAAGGGACCACAAACATGGTGAATTTTGTTTGTAGACCCATTCTTGGGACCTGGTGATCACTGTCCTTCTCTTCGAAACATCCCAAGTAACAACCTAGTCTTACCATTGCCAAACTGAAATCTTCAAGAAAGCTACACCAGAACATGGTATCAAAACCCACCAAATTTCACATCTCTTTTTGTTAAGATTTCAACAAACAGGCATCTATAAATGGTGTTTTTGTTGTTCAAGCTCCGTCCAGCGGGACACCACAACTCCAAAAACTCGGCAAGTTTTACTGCTCGGGGTTGGTAACTTACCCCGGAAGGCGAAGAGGTTGAGTCCACTACTTTTCGTGAGTGACATCGCCACAAAAATATCCACCACCGTTTTAAAGAGGGTCAAAAGGGACGATGAACTATGAACCAATGTTTTCTTTTCAAACTAAATGTAGATACAATTCCCTAAAAACTAACATATCCCCTGAAAATAGGCAAGTTGCCCCAAAAGGAAACGATCGTAACGATCGTATTCCAACCATCCATTTCAGGTGCAAACTTGCTGTTAGTCTCAGGTTCCTGGGTAAGTCAACCTCGGCCCACAAACTCCCCCCTCTCGCAGTAGTGCTTCACCTAGTCTTCGTAGTTGGGCGCCTTGCAATAGCCCACATCCTGGCCGAAAAAATAAATCAAGTCCAACACCAACCCATTGGTTTTTGGTTGAGGTACTAAAAAAAAATTAGGTTATCAGCACTGTGATGGGTTTTTATGTGGGCTAGCTTTACGCTTAGTCATCACCATGAAATTGAGGCAAACTGCGATGCTTCCATCATTGACAAACTTTCGCTTCCGAAGCCCAAATCTGAGCAGCAAAAAGAGTTCTTTATGAGTGCCTGGAACCCGAAGGCCAACCATTTATAAATGGTTGTTTCAATTGGATGATTCCAAATCTTTATATAGAACATGGTTGTTTCACCAAACATCCATTTATATATGGTTGTTTGGGGTTCCAGGTGGATCAATCCTATTTTTACATGTCCTTTTTGTAAAAAATCGCAACAAGAGAAATGCCACTATCGTTCAGAATTCAACGGGTTTTTTCAACGAAAATTGTGGTTTTTGGGCTCATCCCTTGGTTGCGGTGCTGAAAAACCCACCAAAAAAGAGATATGGTCGAAATGGGAAGCTTTTAGGCCGTTGCCAATGAAAGTTCCAAACCAAAAAATCCTGGGAAACATCACCAAAACACCCGTTTTTTTTCAAGGGGTGAAAAAAAACAAAAAAAAAACACCAAGCTTCTCAGAAGAATTTCACCTAGCTATAGCTTCAGACCAATCGTGGAAATCGCCCCATGTTTTCCAGCAGTTTCGGCTCGGCCAGTTTCACCAGTTTCCGCTTGCGAAGATGTTGGCTCGGATGATTTGACATGTTGGCGAAACGTCAAAACACCATGGGGGTTCTCACCACGGGCAGGACATTCAACCTTTGAAAAGTGAATCCGCATCAAATCGCTGATATGCTTCAAAACGGGGATTCCCGGTTATATCTCCTGGCAAATTCGAAAGAATCCTTCTAGATTGTATAGTATGATTCCGATACTAATACCCCCAAAAAAAATAACATGGAACTTACGTAGAACCCAAAAATCACCCGTCTTGAAAAGGCAAATCATCTTCCAAACCTCCACGTTAGGGCTCCATGTTGGTTGGTAAATCAAACCGCCTTCAAAAAGGGCAGAAACGTCAGTGACATCACAATGAAAACAACTTCGAATGGAAGAAGTCCCAGATGTATACACCCCTGAAAACTAACATGACATTGGAAAATCCCCCATTTTCAAGAGGAAATACATCTTCAAATCGTGGATGTTCCATTGTCATGTCTATTTTTGTTTGGGGGGTATATACCGGAGTGGTTTTTCTTTAATGGTACCAAAAAAAGTAGTTATAATAAGCTGCAGTATGAAGTTGAAGGTGAACCAGCGTTCAGAAATCCCAAACAACCACCGAAAGGATGTATGCCAAACCCGTCGTAAATGATGGGATAACCTATACATCAACACCACCCAACATGTATGAAACTTTGCAAATAATGGGATAGTTACCATAGCAACTGTGTAGCCGGATTTCTTCCATCAACAGTGAACAGTATCACGTTATAGCCACCATTGTCAGCCTCGTAGATGGCGTTCATATTGTCATGTAAGGTGGAAGTGTACAACGGATCCTCACAGAAAGCTCAGTGTTTTCCAACGGATGCACAGGTTTTTGGTTTCTTGGCACGTTTTTTGGGTTGAACTACGGTTAACCTTGGGGTTTTGTACAAAAAAAAAATCCCCGCCGTGGACTTGTTCGTGGATTGTTGGGGGGCTTTTAGTCTTTACCATTGGGAAACACCCGTTTTTTTTTTTAGAAAGTTGTTTGAAGGGTCAAAGGCTTGAAGGATGAAGAATATGATGAATCAACCGATAGCATCAACTAGGCCGACTAAGATTCATGGTGGGGTATATTCTTCAACGAATAAAAGAAACCCAACTTTTTTGGGCGTTCGCGATTATTCGGACTAAAATTGGGGACCATCATTCAAGACTTATTGTTGTCTACGGTCCCGCTGTTGGACACACATTTTGGTTTTTGCAGTGCTTATGATGTGTATATCTAAATATATATATATATACAGTATATCCTTGGGCTTAACCATTCACAACATCTACTGCGACAAGGGTATTTTTTTGTTCCACTGGATTCTCTGTCTCTTGACATTGCTTGGTTTTGAGAAGGATCGAATATTTTTGGACTCAATTGATGGAAAGCTTCAAAATCCAAATGCTAATGTGTCCGGTTCAAATTTTGGATCAATGGGTATTTCACCCACTTAGTGGTAAAAATGAGTACTGTACAGCTCATATGCCCATATGCGACAGCTTTCTGTTGTGGCAACCCCTGAGTCAGCATGAAAAATTCAGGAAAGTCCTTGAGTACTCTTGGAGATTCTCCCCACTTCATCAATCTCCAAACATCTTCAAAGATCTTAAACTGACCGACCACAAACCAATAAACATCATTGTCAAAAAACAATGTAAGTTTCTTTTTTGGTCACATCAAAAGATGTCACTATTGGAAACACCCCTTTGAAACGGTTGGATGTTCTTTAGGACTATGTGACTATATAACCTCAAAAAGACAAAGGACTCGGAGCAAGCAACCGTTCAAGCCTTTTGGAAAACGGGGTTGCAATTTTTGTCTTCACCCGTTGTAAGGGCTAATCAAAAAAACATAGGACGAAAAATCAGAAAACGCCAGTCGTTGAAGGATTTTTTGTTGAGACAAAACAACACAACGTCTAAAGGATGTTGCTTCCCCATGTTCTTCCGCCATTATTGTCTTTTGTCAAACCCAGCAATAGTCCTTGTGCTTTAGCAGAACATTACATGGGAATCGAAGGTTACGCACTGCTACCCCCCTTGAAACAAGGCCTTTTTTCAGGACAATGGTGGGCTATAAAACTCCCTTCAGAAGGATTTTTCCAAGGGACAAATACCTGAGAAATCGCCTTAGATTCCCATGTCTGCGGGCAGAACATGACCCCAAAAAAACCTCAAAAACCTCGGGTTTTTTTTTGTCCCTTTCCATGTCCTGGATGAAATAACGTGGAATGCTGAAGACCCACATGTATGGACGCCTGGCGGAGGGGAGTGAACTCGTGAAACACGGAGGTTTGGGACCCGAAACTTTCAAGGAGAGACTTGGAGAATCATCCTGTTGTTGGAAGAAATCTGGCGAGAAACCCACTTGGGATGTAAAAAAAAACTATAAATAATGGGAGAAACTACCAACCTCAACTGGTGAACGCAGGGGTTCTGAACCATCAACAGTCTCACTTAGTGAATCTAAGAGGTGATTGAACCAACCCATCTGAAAATTAGTAGTCAATTGTTCACTCCCTGGCAGCCACATCCGGTTCCCCACCTCCTTCTGAGTATGAAAATATTAGTCAATTGGGATCACTTCCCCAAGGATAGGGGTGAAAATCACAAAAATGTTTGAAATCACCACCTAGTTAATCATCTCACTTGGTTTTTTGCCCAAAGTTGGTAATCTTCCCTATATTATGTATACATAGATTTACCAGCGCACCACCCTCAGTTTTGAACTGAAAACGTGAGATCATCTAAGTGGTTCTATCCCGCCCCCAAACCCACCCCAAACCCCAACATCCCCAACGGTCTTTTCCATCGCCTGTTGTTTTGCTTACGATTTGGTCGATAGCCCAATGGATGCTTGTCCGCCCAATCCGGCTCGTTGTCAATCATGCAGTTCCTGAACCACAAAACTCACGAGCCGCCATGGGTGCTCATGAGCCGCCACTGCTTAATGTGACACTTTCTTTCGACTGGAAGAACTTGGATAGATGATCATAACCAGATTTGTTCAGCGCAAAAATCGAAAAAAATCTTCGAGCAAATTTAAGAAATAAATTGAAATGAAACCAAATGACCTAGAAAATCATACAGCTAAATCAACAACTAGTTCCTACAATCATACAACCATGAAATGAAATCATACAAAAGTCCTTGCCACGTATGACCGAAGCCCGCGGACCAACTGGACTGAAAAATCAATCTTTGAAATTACAAAAGGCGCCTACCAGAAAAAAGGAGTTGCTCACCAATATGTGTACAATATGTTCCTATCATCTTCCAGTTCCATATATATATATATATCTGGAACCAGGGGTCGATCGTTACACTGATTAATATCTTGGCATTTGGGAGCTGGAAGAGGTTCCAAAAAATAAATAGGGAAGATCAGGGTTCATAAAGGGTTCATAAAACCAACCCTGGGAATACAAGTCAACCATTGATTGAAATCAGGTTTTGGGCTTGGTGATATAATGATTTTTTTTCGACGCCAGCAGACTGTTCATTTGAGGGTCTTTGACGGTCTTTTTTGGGTGTATATACGATCCATGCAGTTACTTTTTTGCAGTCCGAGTCACAAAGATAACTTTAGAATGGGTTGACAGTTTTGAACTAGAAGACTCACTGACGAAAACAAAGCTTATAAGCGAACACACCGAAAATTCAAACACCGAAGACTGAGAACCAAAGCCAGAAAGCAAATAAATGTACATGTGTAATTATTCTATTAATATAGAAAGCAAAAAACTGAGCACATCTTTGAATCTTGGTTTTTGCCAATATTAAAAAGGTTTAATTTGAAAAAAACAAAACAAGATGTCTTGGCTCCCAGGCTTGTAAGAAGTAGACCAGTTACCTCGGCGTTCCGTGAGACGTTTTTTTTGCAGGATAAGGTTAGCAAGCTTAACTAGTTTGGTCGGATTTCTTCCCATGAATACACCCTGGAAGATTGACATGGAACCTACAAATCACCCATTTAGAAAGGAAAATGATCTTCCAAACCTCCATGATTATGTTCCATGTTAATCTTCCGGGGTGTAGTTTCACACCTTCAGAACTGGTGTTTTCAAGACAGCTTTACGGTTCGAGCCCAAAACAGCTACTTGGAAGTGGTAAAAGTAACCATGGTAAGTATGTCCCCAAAGGATCGGGTTGCGGGACCCCTTCCAAATGGCCTTTCCATGGCTTATACATGGGGGTGATCCTAGCCACTTACTGAATGGGATGATCCTCCTGTCTCTCTCTGTTCTCTAGACCTGCACTCATTACCTATACGTCCATCGCACGTGATTGCTGCCCGTTTTCTATACTATATACCCTCTCCACATCTCTTTGCCTAGTCAAAAGTGGTGCCATATAGAAATCAACCTGTACGCGAATATATCAAAATGTATGGCATTTCCTATTGAAAAATTCATCATTTAAGAAGCATTTGGGGATCAATTTTATTTTAAGATATACTCATGGGAATCTAAGAGTACCCCCAGGAAATAGCTGGCCCTATTAAGGGCGGACATGGTTTGCAATCCCCCCAAATCAGGCCGGCCATTATTTCTGCGTGAGGAGTGGCGATCGCCAGCCACTTTCACCACGGTGTACCTATCTTTAGGACTAATTTTGAAGTGTCACTTATGGCTTAACCTTGAAGCGAACTGGGATGCCTCCATGACCACGCAACACCCGAAGTGGGGGGGGGCGTTGAGAGCCGGAAAAAATTGAAACATTTGACCCTCTGACCCTAACGCACAAGGTCACTTTTTGTGATCCATTAATGTTTTTGCGTGAACCAACCACTAAAAAAAATGTTGGTTGCAAACCATCATTTTAAGCCCCAAAAGAGGGTATGATGATAGTCAAAGCAAACCCTGACAAATATCACAAACTTCTTGCCTCTTGCTCACGGTTCACGTTGAGGCTACATAATCAGAGATTGCCAACAAAGAAATCCCATGAAAAATCCGTTGATTTTTACCTCGAAAATGATTTTTCTTGCAAATCCGACGAATTTCGCGTCACAAACATCTGGCAGCCCAATTTTATTGCAGTCCAGACATGTTGCCCTTTCTCAGAAAGGAATTTGGCTGCGACTTTTTTTACCAAAAACGCATCATTGATATCTTTGAATGGTGAACACAGACAACAAACAAAGCATCTCATAGGTAGAGATGTATGAATAGATAGACAGAAAGATATAAAGCTAGAAAGATTGATATGGAACATCTATCCTGTTAGGACGATGACAGACTCTGCATTCATCATATTGGATGTTGCCAAGAAGCTTGGAACCGTCATTTGGTAGAATGCTCAGCTATCGCAGGTTCTGAGTACTGTGTACAAATTGGGGTGTCCCCCGTCCCAATAATAGTAACCACAAGAACCATCACAATCATCACGATGCAACGATAACTTTTACCTTCAACTACTGACTAGTACCAATGTCCAAAGGTTATTTTATGGCTGGTCAACCTACCCCTCTCACGCGTACCCCTCTCAGAAATAAGGATTTAATAAGGCCTTAAGGGAAACCAATGGTTAAGAAGCTCTCAATCAAGCCTTATTTCTGTTGGGTACGTTAGGGGGATGGAGGTTGACTAGCCCCCATTATTGGACCTCACAGCCATAAGATGCGTTGTTTGTTTCCCTCCGGACCTTGAGAACTGAAACGTTTCCGTTGCCATGTCACGAAGACGGTGGTTGAAGAATGGCAAGGAGAAAGTCCACTGCCTGTGCTGAATGTCATCCGGAAAGTCACCAACCTGGATTTGCATATGAAGTGTTCGATCAATTTTCACTATAAAAAAATATTTCTATAGACAAAGAGCTGATGGTGGGATTGTCCATGAAAATGGATGCGGAATCATCACCAACCTGGTACCCTAAGCAAGCATTTTTTAATGAATGGAAATGGTGAAACAACCAATTTTTATGTAGTGATTTGGAATCATCGAATTGAAACAACCATAAAAAACTAGTTGTTTGGAGTTCCAGGAAGAGGTTTGTATGCAATCCATGAGTTAGATGATGTTGGTTGATTATTTTGCAATATAATTGTTGGAACACATGCACAGGGAAGCTAATTCCTAAATTTTGGGGGTTGTATGTACGAATAACAACATCATAATCCCTTTAAAATATTCCAACGAACGATTCTGTACACTGCTCATAGATCTGGTATGTTCACAGCGATGCTACCATTTTTTGGAAGCACCAGGTGACATACTGCCCGGTTACCGCCCCTTGGATGCTGATCGATCGAAAGAGCTCGTCCTTTGTTGCCGCTTGTTATGTCTGAGGACATGTTTTTGTGCTTCCAAACCTGACCCCTATGAACTTTAGGTAGCTACTGTTGATGGTTCAGAAATCCGGCTAACCAGTTGATGCAGTAGATATCCCAGTATTCATAGGGTTTATACATCCCAGGTGGCTAGCCGGATTTCTGAACCATCAACAGTATGTGGGCTATGTGGGCTATGTTTGTTGAAGGCAGGAAATTTGCGAAAAAAAAACCTGACATTCCTCCACAACCTGCTGGAATTCCACCCTTGATTACAGAATCACCCTTAACTGGTTGGTGGTTTCAACCCCTTTGAAAAATATGCTCGTCAAAATGGGAATCTTCCCTAAGGATCGGGGTGAAAATAAAAAAAATGTTTGAAACCACCACCCAGTTAATGATATATCCAAGTAAGCCTTACAGACTGAAAAATGAGGCCTTAGCTTTTGGAGAATATATAGCTGCTATAGCTTGGGGCGGCTCCATCCTCTCACACTCCCGGTAAAAAAAAACGCTCAAAAAAACCTGGCCTGTGTCGATCTGGCAAGGGCTTTCGGACCTCCTGCTTACGGAAATGCACCTGTTTGTCGGGAAATGGAGGTGCGAATCACAGAATGGATTGTTGAGCCTACATAGTACACAGATACATGTATGAAATTGTGTATATATATGTTTATATTCACATATAAATACCATGTATACATATCTACATATATGATATAATATTGATAGTGAGATATGATATCATGATATTTCTTGCCAAACAAACCATGACTAGATTTCCCGGAAGAGTTGTTCATAAGTGTCGAGACTTCCTTTACCCTGATTGCAATTGCACTTGCAAAAAAGTGTGCCACACAGTACAGCTATGCAGACAAAAAAACACATACCCTCCCTGAAACTAACAGCTTGCACCTGAAAATGGATGGTTGGAGACTTTCTCGTTTCCTTTTGGGAAGCCCTATTTTCAGGTCCAAACTGTTAGTTTCAGGGAGTGTACAGTGTACGCCTTTGGGACTGGTGTGGCCATCTCTTTTTGGACGAAGTAGGAGTGGAAGAGTTTTTGAAGAGCACTTTGAGTCTAGGCAAAATCAACACAAACTTCCCAAAATCTACCCTTGTAGTACAAAGAACCCGGTCAGTTAGTGTGCATCATAAGACCTCCGTTAAGGGGCGAAAAGATGTAAAAAAAACAAACAAACCACACATTTTCATGAGGAAAAGATGCGAAACAAAACACAGTGATGTTCAAAAAAAAACAAAGAAAAGTCGCCCCCTTTTTAGTGATGTTGAAAACCCTCAAAAAGGGACACGGTTGGCAAAATTTTGGGCGGGGATCGTTCTGGCTCCCTTCAGTCATGCCCTGCTGCAAAGCCGGACCCTTCCACCAGCAATCTCAAAAAAAAACCTGTCTGTTCAACAAGCCTTGTTGTTCAAGCATCAACCCCCAACTCATCAGTCTGATTTCTTGCATATCTTCTAGAAACCGAACCCCCCCCCCCTAAAAGAGCTCACCATCTTTTGAGGAGTAGAAAGATTTCTCCATCCCCCAAAAACTTCCATCAACAATCAACATCACGAATCCCCTTAGAAACAAAGCTTCTAAGCCTCCACCGGAATTCCCCCAAACCCAAGGTTTCCCCACATCAGGATTGAAGTACACCCTCAGCCAAACGCTGAATTGTTTTGATCTAAAAATATCACCGAACTTCGGATTTAACAGCGAGTGGAAAACCCCGGGAAAGCCAAGATGCGAAAAAAAAAGGAAGACGAGAAGAAATCCAAGCCTTTCCTTTTTGGGGCAAGTTTAGATACTCTATTCTCGGGGGCAAACTTGCTGTTTAAACTGTTAAACTTCAGGGTACTGTAACTCTTGACCCAACTTGTCATCATAGGTTTTTCATTCCTCAAAAGTTCCTTTTCCATAGGAATTCCCGGATTTCCCCATCCCCCAAAAAAATTGTGCTTCAACCAGAAAAACCAATAGTTAGTTTTGAAAGCCTTCAGAAACTGCCCAAAAAATCTATTATATACTATTTGTCACTTTTGGAATGCCATATTACATGACACGCCAGTTTTTGGGAGTGTTTTTTTTCGAACGAGAATCGTTTTCCGGACTGCAAAACTGTCACCTAACAATTCATCCCCCAAAAAAAAATCGGATTCATGTCTTCATGGTAAATCTTGCTATGACAAATGGGCATGGGTGGATGAATCGAACAACAACAAAAGTGTTGGAGATTGCATCATCTAGCAATAGCAACTAGGGTTGGCAAGTCCGCCCTAAGGATCGGGTTGTAGGACCCCTTCCAAATGGTCTTTCCCAGGGCTTCTACATGGGGGGCGTGCTAAATACTTGCCAACTGGTCCTAAACCTGAAGGTTTCAGGGTATTTTGGGAGGTGATTCAATGACCAACCAACCGGTAAGAAAAGGTGGCCATGAAAATTGCCCAGATTGTATCATCCAGCCATAAAGGCTCGGGTTCAATGGAATTCATCAATGGATAATTCGTATCATCCACCATGATCATCCACCCGGATCCTCTGGACCCACCCCCGGTGTTAGCATCAAATTTCAACCACCTTACATCGTTAGATCATCCACCAATGGTGGATGCTTCATGGTAAGTGGATCCATGGCCGACCCGTTGAACTTACAAGACTACTTGTGGCACATCCATGAAAAACTCCTTTCCTGTTTCCTCCACCATAGGACCCCCGACCCACGTGCCAGAATGCCAATGCATGCGCCAAAGGCACCGATACTCACGAACCTGATGCTTGATGCTGGGGAAGTCTGCAGATTTGTGATGGATAGATAGACAGATAGACAGACAGACAGACAGACAGACAGATAGATAGATAGATAGATAGATAAATTAAGAATGTATGTATATACATAAATAGGCATGCGCACATGTATGAGTATATACAATACAAACACTCATGTATCAGCGGACCTGTGTTGCTGTTGTTTAAAAAAAGGTTCTTAATTCTCCACCAATGTTCACGAAAAAGTTGGTAGTTGATGTTAGTTGTGCTACCAGTTTTTTCTGCCAATAATAAAAAATACACACCCAAAATTTCAACAGGGAACCCCTGAAAAAAGGTTCCTTTTGAAACCCCATCATTTTCAGATGTATTTTTTCCATTTTGGCAGAGTAGATCCAGTTGCTTCCTCCAATGTTTGGACAAAAACCTATGCATTTTATGTTGGAATGCTCGAAAGATAAGAATCTTGGAGGAACCCATCCCACAAACCCACTGCCCTCTCTGGTGGTGGGGGACAGCAGTTCTAAAACGAAGGGATTGCCTATATCATTGGATGGAACGAGAATAATCATACTGAAATTGAGAGAGCTAAGATGAAGATTCCCATCACATAACTCAAATATGTCAACCAATCCTTTTAGGGCCTTGAATTTTTCAAGGGTAGTATTATATAATCCTCCGGATAATCCCTGGTAGTCATTTACCCCAAAAGTGTTGATCCCACATTTCTCCCGTCAAACCGTCCCGAGAAAAAAAATCGTCGTTTTTTTTTGTCTTTTTGGGAGGCCCGGACGCGTAGTTGTAAGAGGGGCCATCGGCAAACCACTTACCTCGGCAAAAAACAGTCTGACAGTGGTCATTTATAGGACACCAACCCAAACAATGTACAATTAGAGGCGAAATCCCCTGAAATTGCCATACATTTGTATTGTTTGATGCCCCCAAGATTGATAATTTAATGACCCCTGGAAAAAACACGCTTGTTTCGGAATGATCATCCACGGTTCCGTCACACGTACACCCCCGAAAACACTACGGATGTTGCCCTAAAAAAATTGGGACTATTTCAATAGGAAATACATCTCAAGGGACATGTTCGTTTTCGGGGGAGTAAATCTCTCATGCTACGAACTCATCAAATCATTCCTTCCCTGTTTTGGCTGCAAAAAAAGAAACACGACACCATCCGTACAAGGTGGGCCCCTACTCGTGGTAAATACACTTATAACTAAATGGCCGAAAATAAATGGGTAACTGGGGTTATCTCACCCCCGTTCTTATTGGAGTTATAGCCCTTAGAACTGGTGACTTTGGGCCCACCCATGTACTAAGGATGGGTATATGATATATAGGTATGTGATGTGTATATATAACCCCTAGGAATAAAAATGGGCCTGGCTTGCCAAGGTCAACAACCTGCCATGGTTACAAAAAGTTTGGTGAAAAGTTCAGTGCGTTTTCGAAAAACAATCCATTGGATTCCCAAGCATGCAAGAGTTGAAGCAAGAAATTTCCTGGTATATCTTGGGTCCTGCGAAAAACATTGCTTCACAGTGGATCATGAAAGTGTTCATTTAGGGCATGAGAACCAAAATGTCTTTTTTACAACAGCACCAGGAACGCCAGGAGGGAAAAAAACAGCCCATTCTTGGATAGTCTTCGACCGCGTCACGAAGGAAGAGCTCGAAGAAGAAATCGTTGATGGTTGGATCCTTAGGGTTTCTCTTGATTGTTCAGAGTGAAATCTGAAGTGCACTTCAGTTGAAGATGATACATCTGGAATTGTCTGAAAAGCCCTTAGAATTGGGAGAACATCCTAACATCCTAACATCATTCTGCCAAAACATCCGAGTCGACTCTGAAAAACTAAGCCCCAAAAAAAATTGGTCATGCTATCTGGAAGTCGCGAAACATGGGGGAAATCCGGTCGAATCCCAGCTTCTGTAAAAAAAATGGCAGGCCTTCATGCTTGGGCATAGAAACCCCTTACTCAGAGGATCATTCCATGATTGTGAGTCGTGAATAATCATGATTTGCAAGTCTCCTAAGACTAGTTCTAAATGATTGGGTTAGTCTAGTTGTAAATGTCTGGTAAACCCCCTTAACTAATCACTTACTAAATGGGGTGCTCCTCCAGGTACACTGGATTGATTTTCACAAAATCTTTTGGAGATTCTCAACTGGAAATAACTGGAAAATTAACCTTCGAAAAAGACGTAGCACGGAATCATTCGAGGAATCCCCCAGGTACCGGCATGAGTAAATTCTGATATTTCGCCAACGAGATTCCCTGAAATGTCTGGGAAAAGATTCCTGAATTCCTGAAATGCCACGACGAGCCATTTCAAGATCGTAAAAGATCGTCTTCCAAGCCACTATTGTTTCAAACCGACATGTCAGAAATTGCGATTTAACCCACGAATTAAGTATCCCAGGTTTTTCAAAACAAAAAAAAAACGTGACCAACCTCAACTCTTGCCCGCAAAAAAATGAAAAAAACACCAAATCACCAGAGTGGGTTGGGCACCCGGACGGTTTGGGCCTTCAACATCTGTGGATAACGCTGGCGCATGGAGAAGTGCGACCAGTTGCCCTTCCTCGTTGTTTTACCGCCGTGTCCGAAAAAAACCGAAGGCGTGTTTTCCCGTATTTTTGGGGTTTTGGGATGTTGGTGTTCTTGGTCTTTGGGTTTCCATTCAACTGAATAACCCAAACGAAGCAACTCAAACTCTGCGTGAACTAATTTTTGTCTCTTTTTGCAAAATCGGGCAACTTGTTCGTCCTTGCAAAGGAATTCAAGTAGATGTAGTTCAAGTTTGACCACTAATTCTATACTAATTCTTCTAATTCGTTCACAAGGATCCATGCTGAAAAGATCTCCCCATGCAGAAAGGTCTGCGCACTGTGACAGCACAACAGCGTGTGACCAGGATTCAAAAACTGGGTCCTCTTTGCCTGTCAAAAGTTTGTGGGGTATCCAAACGTACTGGATGTGTAAAAAGCTTGCTATTTTTCATGGAAATCTAAGGGTACCAATGCCATCCCCCCCAAGGAGACAAGGCCTCTATAAGGCCTTAAGGGAGAATGGAAAAGGGAAACTCTCATGTTTTGTGGTGCCGCCAATTCAGGATGCCAGGATACTAGATTCATGTCAAAAAGGGCTTTTTGACCCTTAAAATTTAGAATTTATAAAGATTATCCAAAATTGTGGTACCAAACAAAAAAATTGGATAGCTCCCCTTTATAATGTTTTTACAGTTGATCGAATTATGTGCCTGGGGTATAATCTATGATCATTTGGGGTACTACTATGTTGGACTACATGATGGGCGTTATGTCATATGGCAGGCTGCCATATGACTCATTTACCAACCTCCAAATTTCAGAAGCAAGGCTTCCGATCGAAAGTGGCTCATAAGCTTGGTCAGTAATATCCCGAAGCAGGGTTGTTGCGTCCGTAGATGGTTTATAAGCCAAGTCCTTAACAACGTAATTGTACAAAAATAAATATATATAATTGGGATGACGATCCGAGTAGTGCCCTTGCTGTGTTGGATAAATGCTGGAACTCAGGATTTGTGATTTCTCCCGTGGTGGATCAGCAAAGTATCTTGTACCTCTTACGTAGCTATCTCACCTTAGTGATCAACTTTAAAGAAAAAGGTACAAGTGCCAAGCTGCCAAGCATGAATACCCTCCCATAAGCCAACATGGCAAGGGAACATCGACCATTTTCAATAGGAGATACATCGACTCATTCATGGTCCATTTTTCCAGCCTGCTATGAAAGTTTACCACTTCGGGTGCCAATCAAACCCCTAAAAAACGAACCTGTTTTTCCCTTCAAACAAAGGTCCAGGTGCCCTCAGGTAAACTAAAATAAATAGCCATTAAAAAAAAAACATCCTTCTTGGTAAAAACCATCAAAATGCTGGCGTTTTTCTTCAAGTTTATCTTCGTTTTCACAATGATTCTTTAAAAAATAATAAATGGGTTTCACTGGGTGAAATTTCAACCTACTTTCAAAAGGGATTTAAAAAAACACCCCTTTTTGGAATAACGGATCGTTTTGTTGGGGGCCCTTATGTTGCTGGTCGAGACTTCCTAACCCCCCTTCGATCCAACCCCCTCCACCTCCAGATCCACCGGAATCTGGGCTCGCCCCACGCCGAATAGGCGGACAAGTGGGTAGCACGACAGATGCGTGAGACGAGCATCGTGGCAACCTGCCGTCAGATGCGCAAACGCCGGGTGACCGGTTTTTTTGGGGGTTTACCGGGGTTATGCCACGCCATGTTAAAAGAAGTGAAAAGACAAAAACTGACCCGAAAATTTGGGAGAGTTACGTTTTACACTTGGGGTATTTACGTATCATCGTGTTTTTTGCTTTTTTTTCCAGTTGGTGGGGGGTCAATTCTTGGGGGGGGGAGAAATCTTGCCATTTCTGGTGTTGCAATGAAGCTCACCCCACAAGAGAAGCGGAAGATACTGCCTGTTGTTGAGCAGCTTGGTGAACCACCCACCATAGGAATTCGGCAACTTAAAGGTGATTCAACACTGTCTGGGTGTACTGCAATTCACAACCACCAAACGTCAACAAAAAGAAAATTTTGGAAAGACCACACGTCAAACGTTCTCAAGTCTCAATTCCCTTCCAAATATGCGTGCTATAACACTCTACCATGACTGACTGGAGTTTTTGAGGAAGTGTCCTGAACACTTGAGTTTTCCCTTGACATATGAAAAACACACTCACTCACACTACAGAAAACAAGTCCGAAAACAACAAATGGCAACTCTAGAACCTTCACCTTACACCGTTCGATTTTTACTTTCGCCCTTGTACTAAAAAACACGAAAAAAAAAAGGGCATCGACAAAGATCTTTTTCTGCTTTAAAAAAGACAGAATCCTAGATTCCCGTAGGGTTCCAGAAAGTTCCCATTTTTTCTGACAAAATAAGTCCGGTACCCGGCTGTCAGGCAGGGATATCATTTGCTATCTTAATGCCCAACGTCAGTATACTATAATATTATTCAATATGTGTAGATAGATAGATAGATAGATAGATAGATAGATAGATAGATAGATAGATAGATAGATAGATAGATAGATAGATAGATAGATAGATAGATAGATAGATAGATAGATAGATAGATAGAGAGAGAGAGAGAGAGAGACAGACAGACAGACAGACAGACAGACAGACAGACAGACAGACAGACAGACAGACAGACAGACAGACAGACAGACAGACAGACAGACAGACAGACAGACAGACAGACAGACAGACAGACAGACAGACAGACAGACAGACAGACAGACAGACAGACAGACAGACAGACAGACAGACAGATAGATAGATAGATAGATAGATAGATAAAAAGAAAGTGTATTATATATATACACCTAAAGCCCAACTGACCTCTGAATTTTTAAGGGTCAACCCTCCAAAACAAGGTCTAAACAAGGTACATACATAGTGGAGATAGAGATCCCCCATCATGTCTTCCATCCCCCTTCCCAGCTGGCATTGAACTGAGTTTTTCTACATAATGGAAATGGTATGATTCTTGACATAATCATCTACCATGGGAACCCATGTTTCCGTCATTTTTAGGGGTTGTTTCACCCAGATTTCTACGGATTAAAAGCTTCATTTTTCCATGTGTTGTTGGTGTCCAAGGGCAAAGTAGACATTTCCTTGCATTCGAATCGATGCTGGTCCATGTTGTGAACGTTCAGTTTGATAGTTGATCCCATCACATCAAAGTCCGTCCGAGTCGACGGATTCATCAGGACTATTCTTTTTAATAGCGATTGATTTTCAACAATGCCAGGCCACTATTCTTTTTAAGGGTCGCCTTGACTTACAACTGCCATGTTTTCAAAGAGACTTTTGTACCTCATGTTGGTCACTGGTTTAAAAACTCGGCCTCGGCGTTTCGCTGTCAGCAGCTTGGCTGTTCAGCTTGTGTTGGCAGAAACCCGGCAGGAAACCGAGCTGTGTTTTTTTTTCGAGCCAAAAAACATCAAAGTTCCAGGAAACCGAGCTAAGTAAACTCTTCCAACCAGGAAGGATGCGGGTTGCATGTTCGCATGCTTGAATTTGTGGCTGAGAAATGAAACAGAAGTTAAAACATTGAAAACAAGAAGTACATCCTCCCAAGACTTGTCTCAAATTTCAAGTGGGAACAGTTTGTTTTCTACATCCTCTTAGTTTTTAGGGATCTGTTGGGCTATTTCAGGATGACTTGTTCATGATCTCCAAACTTTTCAAAGGTGCGAAATTTTAAGTCACGACTTTAAAAGGCCAGAAGCCCAGCAAAACCAACCCTTGCCGTTGGTTGGGTAACCAGCCCACCCAGAGGGTTTACCTTGGGATGCCCCAACGGCCCGTTCTCCGCGATCCTTTTCAGAACGTTCCTTCTTCTCCTGACCATGCTCTTCTTGTTGGTGGTTTCAACCCTGAAAAATATTCGTCAAATTGGATCATCTTCCCATAAAAAAAAATGAAACACCGCCTAGGTATATTATAGGTGTATACCTAAAGCCCAACTGACCTCTATATTCTTGAAGGTAAATCCTCTAAAACAAGGCGTACACCTTTGCAGTTCGAATTTACCGATCACAAAAAAGAGAGAAACCCCTCGAGAAAGTGGGCCCCTACCAGTTATAAGTAGGGCTTACTAACTCCATCGTAACTCCACTGAAAAAGGAGTAAAATAACCCAACCTCCTCCACGTTTATAAGGCCATTTATTGCAGCAAAAAACTTCTTATTATAACTGCTTTCAGGGCCCATCTTGCAAGTCTTAAGATGTCGAAAAAGAAAGCTCAAAACTGGGGAGTTGCCGACCATTGAATTTTTTTCATGAAAAAATTATGTTCCTTGTTCCCCGCAGTTTACATTGATCAAGGCTCTCCGCAGTTTTTATTGATCAAGGCCCGGCCTGCAGTTTTTTGGCATAAAACATAAAAGCACAACTGACTGCATCACAGGCAATACATTTGAAATATTCAGTCTGCAAACATCTCAGAAGTAAGATCAGGCTTTGTGTGTTGCAAAGAAGGACTCGAAAAAAAGTAAGACAACCTCTGAGACCACCACCACCACCCAACCCACCCACCCTGCCACCCAATGAGCCAATCAGCCAACACCCCCAACCCACCACACCCCAACCGCTTTTTCCCACCTTCGGCTCACGTCTTTCTCCCTCAGCCCTTCGTGGTCGTGTCCGTTCAGGCGACGGACCTGCGTTGCGGAAAAACGCCATGGAAGGGACACCCACAACCTGAAACAGACAGCGGCAGTTTCAAAAACAGGGGAAAGTTCAACCCTGACTTTACAGTTGAATGTTGGATACCCTCCCTGAAATTACTAACAGCAAAAGCACCTGAAGATAAGCTATCCTAAAAAGGAAATTAGTATTTCAACCATCCATTTTCAAGGGCGAGCTGTTAGTTCAATGTTGTGTAAGTTTTGAACCTCTGCAGTGAAGGCAAGTGAGGCTTGCTGGCTGCTGAAGTCATGCGTTGCCACAATTGAAAAGCAGAATCAGCAGTCTTCGTATAATGCACCAATGCAAAGGTACATTCACACAGTTGAACACCAAGAATGGAGGTGTGGTAGATCAATGCATCAAAAATTCCCCATATTTCCATGCGTTCATCGGATGTTCCCATGTGTGGGAACATCAGCACTGAGGGGTTTTCATCTTGTAGCAAGTTTAAAACACATCGACATCTTTGAGAAATTTTCAACATTACCCAATGATTTTACAATTGTTGCTCACATTCCCAAGTGTCTTCCCAAGTGTCTTCCCAAAACTCCATGTTTTAAATCTAAGCTTCGTGAGCTTTGAAAAAAATCCCACCAAAATTTACACCCTGGGAATAATCTTCATTCCCAAACTGGGGAAGTTGCACTTTTCCCCCCCAAAAAAAAATCTTCACTTAAATGAAAAAAACACTGCTTTCACCTGGAATTTCACCAAAAAAGGAAACAAGAAAATCTCTGCTGTTTCTCGCATTTGGGAGCTTAGAGTGAACCCATCCCAACAAACCCAACGAACCCAACGAAGCCCCCTGAGACTCCCCGACCACTTGGAGCCTTTCGAAAACGGTGAAACGGTGAGTTTGGGCCACGGTGAAACAAGGTTTCAAGGCGAACCCCGATCCCTTCACACCTTCAAAGGTGTCCCCTTAAATAAGTCTAAAAAAACTATGGTTGGTGGTTTCAACCCATTTGAAAAATATGCTCGTGAAATTGGATCTTTTCCCCAGGTAGAGGTGGAAAACAAAAAATATTTGAAACACCATCTAGAAAATTGTTGGACATTGGGAGGCCTATTTATTTCGAGCCATCAATTTTTGCTTTGAGGTATGTTTTTTCCACGCTTGGATTTTGACGGATCACCTGGGACAATGCTGAATCGGCCATTCAACTTGCATCTTCACCATAACAAGTAGATGGCAAGCCTGTTCCAAAAGGTTTGGTGGAAGGTCCATTCCTTTTGTGAAAGATGATATATACACCTGTAACGGTTATAACATACTTATTTAAAGTAGAAATATGATTCAAAAAAACTATGAATTCTAAAAAAATACTCCCACATTCATTTGTCTAGAAGACATCCTTCGGAAACCGGATTTGATGTTCATACTAGTGAGGTTTCCAACAATCCTGAAGCAGCAAATCAGCAACAGGTGGCTTCAATTCAGCTTTGACTAAGGAAGGAACGATGGAGACTTTTTCAACCTACTGTCATGGGAACCCAAGGGAAGTAGGAAAAACATGTTCAAAACCTCTATGTTTGGGTTCCATGTCAATTTTGGAAATTTGTCATAGGCTTTCATGATTATCTCTGCTCCTAGATTTCTTCCAACAAAACACTATCATAAACTGCGCATATTATTTTGGTCACAAAATGGGATGTGTAAGTACTTATATGTACACCCTCAACATTTAATATAGAAAAATGATGCTTTGGAAAAATCTTCTTCCAGCTTCAAACATGTTGGATATCCATCTTAAATACCCTCATTGAAAATACGCCGTTTTCCCCAGAAGGGAAATTCATCTGAACCAATTGCAGGGGCAAAATGGCAGTTAGTTTCACATAGCTGTTACCCATGAAGGGTTTTTTGCACGCATTTCAGATAAGTTAAAAACCCCTACTAATATCAACCATTCATATTATTTCATGAGGGGAAGGGTAAGCCATGCGTCCAATGAGCATCAGACTTGAAAGTTTTTGCTTTTTGCGTGTCGCGCCTCGGGACGCTCCACCTCCTGAAGAGTTTCAGGGGTAAAATTTTGGATCATACACCCCCATTGGGATTTAGCAAAAAGATACCCACAAACACCCAGATTTTTCAAAGGAGAATCCAACCTTTTCCCAAAACCCCAACATAATTTTCAAGGGTGAAAAATGGTGCATCCCTAAACAGGATAGGATGGTCATCCCTAAACACTCACCCGATGTCTCACCCTATCTCGAACTTCACTCACCGAAAAATTGGACAACTAGAAGGTGAGCCCGTACCAGTCATAAATGGAGTTATAACTCCTATAAATGGCCTTATAAATGGGTAACTGATGTTATTTCACCCCTGTAAGTGGAGTTTTTTGACCCTACTTATAACTGGTGTTTGGACCCGCCTTGTGCCTTTAGTAAACATGACCAAATCTGTCGGTGCTACATAAATGGCAGCCCAAAAGTTTTCAACCGACCCTTTCAGTGAGACTATATGTATGTGTATATGTATGTATGTTTATTTATATATATATATATATCGGCCGGCCATTTTAGGGGCTGACTCAGATACTTCCCAAGGGTTGCCCAAATGAGAGTTGGATTGCAAAAACGATGTACTTTGTCGCTGAGATCTTCTTCTCAGGGTAGCCCCTCGTATCGCTCCCTTTGCGCTTGCATCTAGGTGTAGGTGTCCATTCATATGGGCTTTGTGCGCTATGTGATTTGCCAGATGCTACTAGTAGCTGGAGAAATGTTACTTGGGACATGCCCAGTATAGTTCACCATCATTTTTTCCACCAATTGGCTATTGACTTGTCCATACATTTTCTATAGATGTTCTATAGTGAAAAATGCAAAACATGTTTCGCATCGATTCTTCAAACAACCAGCTGTCTATTGTGAGAAGTTGATTTTGATGATGTTTCCATTCCATTGAGAATTGCCTTCAGCAAATTCACTGAAAACATACCAGAGTGCTCTAAATCCACATTATAGTTTATATTGGGAACTGCCCCCCACCCTGTAACAATCCCATTTTCCACTTGATTGGGCTGAGGCCTCTATAAAGCTAAATGGTCAATCCCTAATGATTTTTAGTTCGGGGGGGCAACACTAAAGGTCTATACCCGAAACAAACAGCAAGGTGGTGTACCCTCCCTAAAACAGCAAAAGCACCTGAAAATGGATGTTGGAATACCATCGTTTCCTTTTGGGACAAAAGACCTATTTTCAGGGCTTTTGCCGTTTAGTTTTGGGGATGGTAAATCAAACCAAGCCTGAAGGGCAGCTGTTGACATTTGCAGAGATATTATATTTGTATGTGCAAATATGAATGTAAATATAGATAATGAATGTAAAATATGTTTGTGTATATTTAGAGATATGCATTGACATGCCAGCTTGTACATACAGAAATCTAAATGTCCATGTAAAATACATATTCATATTGATAATGAAATCCGTATTTACATCGATCTCCATTTCACAATATCTAGAGGTATTTGAAAAAAAAACACTCCAGCTCGCCACTCATCAACTCATCCCACATTTCCACTCCTCTGGTGGTCGACTAGGTCGACTAGGTCTCACACCCTCTTCCTTGGGTCGGGAATCAGCACCTCGAAAGAATAAATCGCCACGGCTCCGCGGTCGAGTTCACGGTTTCAACGGCTGGCAAAGTTGTGGGTCCGGGTCCGGAGATTTCTTCTTCCTGCGGATTTTTTTGGGGGGAAAGCAAACTTCTTGGGTTAAGAACCTTTCCAGGTTGTGGTTTTTCACCAACCCATTTCAAAAATATGCGCAAGTCAAAATTGCATCATTTCCCCAGGTAGAGGCGGGAATGAAAATTTTTGAAACCACCACCCCGAAATTTGTTGGCTTAAGAATTTTGTTGTTGGGATGCTTGTGTTGCCGGCTTTTTTTTTGCATTTTTTCCTTCAGCAGATCTAAATTGCTACTGTTGATGGTTCAGAAATCCCAAACAACCACCGAAAAGATGTATAAAAACCTGGGATTGTGCTAAAACCCTGGAAATAATAAAAATAGAGTACCAACTTCAACTGCTGAACGCAGGACAGTACCACCATGATCCCCTTTCAAACCCTTCCTTTCATCGCCAAAATAAGTGAGCCACGCAAAAAACCTCCTTGATTTCCATTCTACTGATTCTTTAATAATATAAGTATCCTTACAATGGTTTATTAAAAAAAACATATAACTGCGAAGTAGAATCCCCATTTATGTGCCCTAAACAACCATGACTCAAGTTGAAACGTTGGGCAAACCCAACGAGACGAAGGTCGCTTCGGCATCTCTCGTTGCGCCTCGTCTCGGGGAGTCTCCGAAGTGGCGGGCGGATGGCAAAAAAAAAACGCCCATCATCTGATGGGTTTGGTGGTAAAAAATTACTTGGGCCAGCTGTAAAGATATTTCCGAAAATAGTGGGTTTTCCCCCCAAATCATCCATTTTAATAGGGTTTTCCATTATTTTTATTATCCATTTTGGGGTATCCCTATTTTTTGGAAACATCCAGAAGTAGGGGCAAAATAACTCCACTTGTAGGGGTTATGGCAAATAACTCCACTTGTAGAGGGTTATAACTTAAAACTCCACTTATAGAGGTTTTTTTACCCCAGTTACGAAGTGATTTTCGGCCATTTTATAAGGGGTTATAACTCCTAGCTGCGTGGTTGCGCTGTGACAAAAGGAAAGAATCGTCTTCCAACCATCCGTTTGCAGGGGCGAGCAGAAAATTTTATGGAGGGTAATCATCCAAGTTTTGAAAGCCAAATGAAAGGGATGTTCTACTTGAGGATGAAAATGTCCTTAGAATAGTACCTAAAACCACGAAGTATGAGCATTGGCTGGTAAATTGAAAATGCTGCTTGAAAACCCACAAGGCCTTTGGCCCTTGGGATAAGTTGGACCCCGTTGGTTTCAAGTGAGCCACGGAAAAAAGAAAAAGACAGAAGCTTCTCCCATTGCTGTACATCATAGTGGTTCATTGCAATGGAGATTCCCATAACGGGATAGTATAATGATCCAAATAAGCAAGGGTCGTATAACCACCTTCTTGGATCCTAACAACAAGGATTTCTGGAAACTGCTCCAATGGTTGTCCCGGTGCCAGTAGTATTTCACGATTCTCCGGGTGAAATTCTGTTGGAAACCTGCAAAGACATGGTCCAAATGTCAAATCCATAGACCAAAGAAATTTTCTTCCAGTCTTCCCTATTAAGTTTCTCTAAAACAGACGGTCGAGATACTTTTGGCCTCCATAATCAGCTAAAAAGTCATCCCTGCCAAACAAACTAACAGGGAAAGGGAAAAATCAAAGATCCGTAAGGTAACGGAAAAGTTTGCAAGTTCTTTTCTCCCAGTTCAGATTCTTGTTCGCCTCATTATTGTCTTCCCATCCAACCCCCATTACAAGAAGCTGTACCAATTTTCAACCACTTCACCCAAAGGCGTCAAACACGTCCAGCCCCGTGGTGTTCTCCCATTAAAAAATCCAAAATGGAAACTTCAATCAATGGAGTTTCTCAGCACTAGAACTCATGGGTCTCCAAATTGTTTGCAAAATGCGATCAGTTGAGCAGTGAAACAACCCTGGTCCCTGGTCGTTTAGGGTATATAGGGGGATTATACTACCCAGTTATGTGGTGATTATGTCATAAACCACTATAAGGACCCCTATGAAAACAATCAGCATTTCATAGAAAGTAAGGCCGGGTTTTTTTCGTGGCTCAATCGAACAGTTGATTAAACACAAACTTGTACGCTTCCATCATGCTGGTGCATGGTTTCGATCCTGAAGGGCTTAAACACGATCAACATATCACTGGGTAGTAGAATTTCCATTTCATAACTCCCAAAAAACACGGTTTTTCATTGCTACATTACAAATTCTCAAACCAATCCCAGTCATTTGGGAATTTACCTCCGAGAAAATGAGGGCATGAGACGCTCCGGGGGCATCATGAAAATTTTATGAAGTTTCATTCCCTTTGCTGGATTTTGTTCATCAATGTTGTTGGACCAAGGACCAGCCAAGAATAGACAACAATTTGCCTCTAAAAGGACCAGCCAATAAAAAAATCTTAAGAATCGAGAAAAATCATTGGACCCAATCTTTGGCGTGAAAAACGCAGCGGTTCCTTCGCCATTTTCACCAATTCTCCATCTATTCTATTCGAATCTATCTCTTTCAAACCGAGGAACGGGAGATACATCCAGACCACGCCTCAGCGTTCCAAAGTGACAAGGTTTCCACAAGGTAGTTCTCCACCAACTTCACTACAAGATGGGCCCCGTTTCACTCCACTTTTAGGGGTTATAAGTTATAAGTTATAAGTTACCAGTTTCCCATTTATAATGCCATTCATAACTAGTAGGAGCAGATATTGTAGGATTTTTCAGGAAAGCTCCGATCTTGTTTTAGGTCCATTCAGTAGAGTGTATGGAAGACCAGTCAACCTCCTCAGCCTTTCCAATCCCAACTTGCCCTTGGAACCAAAACGCACCCAAAAAGCACCAAAAAAAAATTGATCCTTAAGAAGGGGTTTGATGAAGCGCGTGATTCTCCCTTAATTTGTTGAAGACAAGACCCATAAATATACCAACGTCATCTGTTTTTTGGGATGCAATTTTACTATCACGGTGTCACTGCCCTCACAAATTGTCCTTTGTTCGAAAAAGTTATGGGCCAAATCTTTAACAAAACCCTTCAGAAGATCAACAACTGCTGTCGAGCTGAAAATGAGCGGAAGATCGAAAATCCTAGGCTGCCCGAACGCAGGCGGTTTGTCATTGCAATCAGCTATGATGCTATCAAGGAAAGCTTCCTGATCCTGGCAGGAAACAGGATTTTTTCTCTCAAGTTTCACTCAAGTTTTTTAGATTTTGATTAGAAAAATCTAAACATGGTACAATCAATTTTCTGGAATCTCGATAAAACTGTTTTGAAGTACAATTTCGTTTCATAAGTTGAAGTTAAACACATAGGAAGTTTGCTCATCACTCCTTCCTTTGGAAGGAATTCGAGATGCAGTAACACTCATTTTTTCCGAAGACACTTCGATTTCCAGGTCAAATCAACTTCACTTCCGGCCCAAATCAAAATCCCAAAACAAACAATAAACCTAAGTGGTTTACCGTAAACATTGGAGGGATTGGAAAGGTACAACGTGTCAGCAAGACCTTTTTCAGGTGGCAACAGTTCACCTTGTGGGTTTCTGAAATATGAATATCATTTAGATGTATATAAGAGATATACTTTTTTTGTATATAATTAGACATAGGTGGTCAGTTAGAATCCATAATATCATCAAGTATTTCATCCCGAATATTATGTCAAGTAGTTTTACACCCTTTTCAGTATTGAATCAAAGCCTCCGCTGCTGGCGGAGCAGGTCTGCTTCGTTCACTCCGTTCACGATCCTTGCCCTGCAAGGTAACAAAATCGAGGCAAAAGTGGTGTGTGTTTTTCCCCATATTTTTCTAAGGTTGTTCCAACACACCGAAGTGGACACCCCCCGAAAAAGAAAAAAACTCTTATCCACTGGTTTTTTGAAGGGATTCCTTTCATAGTTGGCGAAGGAGGGATTGCCGAACGGGTTTGCAATATGGAGGTGTATTGTAACTTTTTTTGGAATTTTGCTTGGGGTGGCCGGGTGGTTAAGATTTCCCACGTGACCAGAATCAATGAATGCTTAATTCAATTTCGAGCACTTACTTGAAACGGAATTTTCCACTGGAACGAGGAAAAAAGGGTTTTCACTTGGTGAAGTTCCAAGTAGCACCCTGAATGTGCATATACCTATCAAAAGTAGCATAGTACCTAAAAAAACTGGGTGTTTGGACGATAATATTCCTTTTTTGAATGGGGTGATGTTCAATTTCCCCTTCACGACCTGTAACTGGAAGACCACCTGATGTTTCGGCAAGGATCCCTACCCCCACCAGTGCCCTACCAACGACAGTCACACCTCACGGTGCCGCCGTTCACCTTGGAGTTTTGAAGCAAGTTCGCCCCAATCATCTCTCCGTTGGTTTGTTTCTTTGTTTGTGAGAAAGTCCAAAAAAAAAAGCCCCCAATCATTATCATCTCAGGAGTAGTAGCAGTTTTTTTTCTGGAAAGTGCGTTTTTTTGTTGGGAAGCCTCCTATTTTTTTTTCGCAAGGATTTTGATTCAACATCTAATCCACAGGGAGTTCCATCAAATTCTTCATACTAGTAAGATGCTAAAAATACACATCTGCCCCATCTATCAGGACTCAGTCACTTTCCCATGTTTTTTTTCTGAGCAGCCCAAACGGTCTTTCTCGCTTCGTTCGCGACCCTGTGCGTCGTTTTTTTTGGGGGGTCTTTCAACTCTTCAGCTCAATTTTGATGGATCCCAGCATCAGGAGGTTCAAGGGGTGAGATGTAGCCAGGGAAAGTCGAACTTGCAGCGGATGGATTGCATCCGCCAAGTGGGGATTGGCAAGTCGAAAAAAAAATAACAACCAAAATACATGCACGACTTCGGCTGCTTTATTTAAAAAAAACACAACGAATGTTCAGGGTTCCCCCCCCCCGGTTGAACTTCATAGATGTTGACACCTGGCATCAATTTTCAACACTTGATAGCCCTCAACACCAGGGCAAGTGACTCAAAGAGGGTTTGTTTGCTGCAAGGAAGCTTGAGATATGAGTTCTAGACTCTAGACCTAAATACACATTTCCTCAACAACCACACAAATACTAGTTGGTGGTTTCAACCCCTTTGAAAAATATTAGTCAAAACGGGAATCTTTCTCAAGTAGGGGTGATAACAAAAAACATTTGAAACCACCACCCAGAATATATTTCAAAAGCTATTTCTCAGTGCCCACAACGGTTGTGCCCAGTTTTCTGTTGAAAGTCCAAGACTATATGCAGTAGATTTCAGGCCAGGAGCCGAACCTTCAGCTTAGGGTTTTTTTCGGGAAACACTCCCGAAAACTAACGGCTGGAGGGCCCCAAAATGATGGTTCTTACAAGGTAAACTCCCTTCAAAAATGGCACTTGGCACTTGTATCTATGTTAGATTTCTAGGGTGTATTCCAAGCTTCAATTGTCAAATTTGCCAAAGCATCGAGAAACACACACCGAGTGAGTTGTTCGCTGCAAGATGTATATCATATAGACCCTGTTCAATTGTCTTTCTATAGGGGATAACGGATAACGACTAGATGGCACACAAGGTCTCGAAACTAAGATGGCACAATTGGGCCATTTCCCAAAAATTCTACCAAATAAGATGGCATATCGTTACAGTTTCTCTTGTGCCATCTATCTGTTACCTCTAACTGTTATTGACGAAAAGTACCTGACCTTAACAAACTGCAAAAAAAAGAAACATCACCGGAAAACATCACCATATCACCTTGTGTGATCCTCACCTGGATGTTCCGTGACCGGACATCTGGACATCACAATGATAGGCTGGTGTTGTACCACAGGAAATTCCAACACACAGGTGGTGCGTGTGTGTGTTTCCGTGGTAGCAACCAGTGGAGATGACAACCCCCCAAAAAAACAGGAGCATTCAAAAAACACACGCATCCTTTTGTCCATCGGGCCAAAAAAAAAAGTGACAAAAAGGCTCACCCGGAAGAATTTCAACGCTGGCTCCAAGAGTAACATGTTGTATAAAGCCACACATTTGTTTCCAAAAAAGCTTATAGAATCATTCTGATACCTTATCAAATATCTACATATTGTTATTTTGTTGGATATATGTTATATGTTTTTCTGATACCTGATTTCTGATGATCTGCAAATTTATATCTTGTTTGTGTGAATATAACCGTGGAAAAAAAAACACCATTCTAAGCGACCCGGTAACCCGTCACCAACTGCACCTCTTTGGGTTCTCGCCTTGGGGTTTCTTTTCGAAACCAGGGGTTTCGATGTTTGTTGGTGTTTTTTCCCCGGTGGAAAAAGAAAAAAATAAAGCCAACATCGGAAAAAAATGGAACATCTATGGTAAATTTTCAAAGATTTGCTGCTAACGTATGCTAATGTTCAGGGATTTGCTGCTAAAATACGGGTGCGTTGTTTGGGGTTAGTAAGGTTGTTGATGTTTTCTTTTGTTGTGTTTTCTTTTGTTTTGGAACATAATGTAGATTATCTGGGTCCTGCCAAACCACTGGTTCACAGTGGATAATGAAGGTTGATAAAGGTTCCCTACCAAAACGGCGATAATCATTTTGCCAGTCTTACAGAGTTTAGGCATATCCCGACACGACCCGTAGGAAAATAAACTTCCTGCCCCTTCCCGCCCTTCAAAAATCCTCCAAAAACCCACCACTTCTTAGGCCTCCAACTGTAGGATGAGCTAATAAACTAGTAGAGGCTTCCAAAATAAGCCACCACTAAAGGTCCCTTAGGGGGGATGATAACTTGATAACTCCCCAACTGAACCAACTTCCTCAAAACTTTGCCTTTTTTTAGTGGGTGAGTTCCTGAGATTCCACACGGTGCTCTTGGTTCACCTAGGTTGGGAGACGTCTCCGAAATGGCTTGCCCCTTAGGGTTTCAGGCTACCTCTATATGAGTGATACTAAAGTGGGCTTAGAAAAAATGCCTACTTGAGTATGGCCGCCCCTCTCGAATCAATCTATGGCCAAAAAAATACATGTTGTTGATTTCGTTGATTTGCCTACCCTCCTGGAAAATTAACATATCCCATACAATCGCCGCCACTTTTGAGTCGATGATTTTCCAAACTTCCCCAGGTGGGATATGTTATTTCCCTCTCACTGCTGCTATGTACTTCTTACGTTCTGTCATATTTCATCTGCTCCCATCCTTCCTTCACAACGTCCCGCTCACAGGTAGAATTCCCCTAACGAAAACAACAGCTTTGGACCTCAAAAAATCGCTGCACTGTACTTTCAATACAAAGGGGAAAAAAATGGTTTCTTCACCCCAACAACTTTCATGATTTTGCAGGTTTCCGTCGTGCTTTGTCAAGGATTTCCAGCTTAGTCTCAACTGTCCTGGCTGGGTTTCAGCAGAAACCTACCTGTCTCCCTTCCCTTCTCCCTTCCCTTCTTAGGTGTGTGAGGCTTCACCATATCACTACCAAGCCCCAATAGAAAAATGACACACTTCAGATGTGTTGAATTTCTTGACATAAATTCAACACATCACCGTTTGGAGTTCCAACAATTTTCAGCTCAATTTGTTGTTGCGACTTTCGGAAGATGAAAAATATATGCAGCCCTGCAAGAAGAACGCTAGATAGCTTCATATACCCCGACAAATGGATCTTCATCAAATGATACCAAAATGGATGGCTTAAAGGAGTCTCCAAGGGTGCAGTTTCACTGTTTTACATTTTTCATATATCTTTTCGGGGATCCAACAGAGTAGACAGAATATGGAATTGAAGTATAAGTATCCTTACAAAAGGAAATTGACTCAGAAAAAAAATGTTTCAGTGCCCAATATTTCAACTCGCAAAGACCAAAGGCTGAAAGTCATCCAAAAAGATGCAACCTTCTGACAAAGTCTTCAAGGTAAAATATCGGGCCTTCCTTTTTCGGGAGGAGATACTCCTAAAAACTAACACTTCAGCAGCTACCGGGCGAGTTAACTGCCCAACATGAAAACTCATTTGGGAACCAACCAACCCTGGTGTTTTAGGTGCCGAGCTTGTAGTTTCAGGGAGTGAGGAGATTGAACGTGTGTATTTCCCAACCCAAAACCCTTCCCTGACCTCCAACATGACCCCCCCGAGCTCTGAACTTGACATTGCTGCTACTACGGTTTTCAAAGCTGTACCTGAAAGGCTCAGAGCTGCTACGGTTCACATTTTGTTGAACTGTATCCACCACCTAGTAAAGGGGTAAAAGGGACGATGAACCAAAGATTTTGTTCAAACTAAATGTAGATACAATTCCCTAAAACTAACATTTCACCCGTGAAAATAGGCCAAAATCCAAAAGCAAACGAAACGAAAGTCTTCCTTTGCCATCCGTTCTCAGGGTGCAAGCTGTGAGTCTTCAGGGAGCTTAAGAAGTGACATGAATTTGTTACATGTTCGGATCCTTATATTGGCTGATTATATCAGCCCCATTATAACTGGGTAGTATATGTCATCAGATATATAACAGGAAAAATACCAGGGTGAAATGGTGACCTATTCAAGTCATAGCTTCATCGTTTTTGATGTAAAAAATCTGTGCACCTCTCTCAAGTTACTCTTTTTCGGAGGGCATGGAAGTCTATCAGTTTTACCATCCGGATCAATTTTGCACACGTGACCCGAGTTCGGTTTTTTCTGAAGAAACGTCCGAAGAGCTATCACCATGTTTTTTTCAAGCGAAAGGGTGGATTCACAGCTTTTCACTAAGGACATCATAGATAACTTCTCGATTCACGACTTACTCCCCCCGAACACTAACAGCTTGCCCCTAAAAAATGCTAGTTGGAAGACGATTGTTCTTTTGAAATCATCCCTTTTTCAAGGTGACATGTTGATTTTCCGGGGCGGAGATTTTGAGAACTTCATAGCACATCACTGAAGCATTCCAGACTCTTCCAGAGTTACATAACTAGATGACTTGATAGGAGAATCTTGGGTTCCGCCTAAATACTGGTTCAAAGTAGATTCATTCAGGCTAATAGGGTTCCCTTCAACAAAATGAATCTCTGACATTTACCCACTCTTACAGGGCTTAGGCCCTAAGGCAGGCTGCTCTTGGACCATCATTCCTGAAATGTTGGATCATCTTTTAGCGTTTTTGGGGCAAAAACTCCATTCAACCCACGTTTTTTCGGCCCCAAAAAATGGATGTTACGATTTTTTGTTTGGTCGAAGTTCGTTTTGCCCCCCACCTCAAAGCTCATGGTCAGGAGGACCGACCGAGGACCGGGGTGCTTTTTGAGGGGTTTTCGGCTTGGAAACTGGAGGTTGTTTTGTCTCATAAAAAAATGGGGGAGATGGTCATTTCAGTGCAGAAAATGAGCCACTTCCTAATTCTGTTTCTGAGGTATCCAGAAAAATGATGATGTTATCAATTAAAGTTATTTCATGAGCACTCAGAGCGAGAATAATCCAGAGTATAACTATGATGTAGAATCTTTGTTGGCAAAAATCTTCTTGGCTGGTTCAAAATCAAATGGAAATTTCAAGTTCAGCAAATAAGATGTGATTTATTTTTTTCAGCTCTGTTGATCAAAAAAAAATCTTGCTTCTTAGGTGTCTTCATGACCACCTTTTGAACAACTTTCATCCAAGTTTCCGATTTTTATTTTGGGGGTGCATGTGGAGTCCATTGTCACTGTCAACCCAACGGCGTTCGGCGGAGAAGGCCGGACATGTTGGCGAAAAAAAATGACCAGCAGCAACATGTAACAAGGGGCTTTAGACAAAGGTGTATCCGCATGCATATATGATATCTTAAATTATATACATATAAAATTGCCAACTATCACATGCAAATGTATCTTCAATGGTCAGGAAAAAACTGCGACTTGCAAGATGTTTCTTGTAAATATCAACTTCAACACGTGATATTCAGTGACTCTTAATCATGCAACCTGCTACGCTTCAACTTCTCAAATATCACCGTCGTCACCAAAACCCAATGACATCACGGTCGAATCGTCGTCACTTGGTCCGGGCAAAAAGGATGGGGCCGCACCAGAATAAAACCTGCCAGCGCTTTTTGGCATCAGCAAGCTGCACTGGATTTTTTGTTTGTTCTATTTTGTTGCTTCTTTTTGGTTGGATGCTTTCATCTTTCAAGAATGTAAGCTAAGTTCATCTTTCAAGAATGTAAAGTAAGCACCATTTTTTTCGTGGTGGAGGATATTGTGAAATTTGGAATACCTTGCTGGGATCTTGAAAAAGGCTGGATGGGGGAACCAGTCCCAAACTGCTTGTCCGATAAAATTCCAATAAAATCCACGGGGGGGAAAGAGGTTCCCGGACTCGAAAAAAACAACTTCGCATCCGTTTTGGGTGCTTCTTTGCTGGCAACGATGTGATCACCAGCATCGACAGACGTCGATGCTTCGGTTTTCTTAAAAAACAGCCAGAGGTTCAGGAAGTTCCAAGTTACCCACTTCGCACCCAAGCAGCACTTGGCCGTTACAAAATGACCAATCCAAACAATGCACTACTAGTTGATGGTTCAGAAATCCGACTAACCACCAGACAAGCATGAAGTTTCCTGTAAATAATGGGGATATTTCACATCTCAACTGGTGAAAGGTCCAGATTTCTGGTTGCCATCAACGTGGCATTCTTTTCGGTATATTTTCATCACTCCAAACTCGCCAATCGCAACATTTGCTGCTCAAGTTTGTCAATGGCCCTCCCCTTCAAAATCAGCGATTTAATCTTGGCAACCCTTAGGTCCCCTGCTAAAAGTTAAACTTTTAGTGGGAATGTAAAATCCTACTAAACTCAAAGGGGCCAAGGGAATAAGGCTAACCTAAGATGTGCCAAATAATGACCCCTCATCAAACAGCCCCATGGAGTCCTCCATCCACCACAAAAATGCTGCTGCACCTTCTGCATCTAAATGATCTCGCGACGGAGTCATCACATCGCGCGGTGGATAGATCACCACTCCAACCAGGGAAATGGAGCGGCGATGTTTTTTTTCGAGTTTTCGTGACGTCGCCATGAGTCTTTTAAGCAGATAGATCACCAAAATTAGGGGTCTAATTATGTCAGCATATTTGACCAAAAAGAAACATGTGGTCATTTTTTGGCTGAGAATTCCCCAATTTTCATTGACCATGCTTCATTCGTGCTCGATGGTCTGCAATGAAAAGCTGAACTTCCAGAGAATTTTGGCGGCCCACCCTGTTTTGTTGATTTTCGGCGAATAACGTTTATCACTTCCTTACTTTCTATATAATTCAAAGCATTCTATATAGTTTTGAAATAAATTTGTATAGGATGTTTTTGGTCTGCTTCCATCACCCAACTTGCACCTCTCAAAGTCATAGGTCAAATCGTTGAGTGCGTTTTGGGGTGGATATTTGTTGAATGCCCCAATGGTCGCAAAATGCTGCGGGGAAATTACCAAACCATCTTCCAAGAACGCCCTTCGGCAAGACCTGGAAAAATCCGGAGGTGCCGAAAATAGCATTAAGGGGTACCATTTGATGGTTTCTATGAATTTATCCCTTTCCTCAGATTTGTCGTCACCCCAAAACGGGTCCACGCTCTCCTTTGACAAACGCACCATTCAGGCTGTCGATGATTTGTGAAATAAAAAACCGTCGTCATATCCCTACTTTTAAAAAAGAAGCCCCAAGGATTGCCATTTCTTGCAGTCCTTCAGATGGACGAAGCTGGGCAAGGCTTTTGGGGGCAGAAATACCAGAGTTATGTTGATCCGAAGCATACTCATGAGTTTCAAAAGGAAGTGGTAATCCCAATCACGGATGAATGTCAACCCGTGCCTGTTTGATTGCAGACGTGAGTACCTGCGTACCTTGCTTAAATGGGACCCTTCCAAAAACCGTTTGGGGCGGCCATGCTCCTCTGGCTGAAATGAATTTCAAAATTTCATATCTTCCCACAACACAGGGGGGTTCCTGAAATGCTGGTACCCAACAACCATGCGTTTTCCTACAAAAATAATCATTTTGGGGTATTTTGGGGGTACCACCATTTAAGGAAACACCCACAGGTCCATCCAATCAAAGCAGTCTACTTGTGTCATTCGCACTACCCTTCCATTTTCACTCACACGTGCTGCTTTAGGTAAAAGCCTAACAATGAAGACGCGAATGTTTTCCGATTTCAGGAGAGGATAAAATTGAGCGCATTTATTTGATGTTTACCAATCTTCTTAAAGCTAAAGACTACCAATGTCGCTGCTTTGGTTTGGAATTGCATTGACGCAACCAGATGGCAAACAGTCTGTGCTGCTGCTTGTACTCAAAGGTACTTTTTGTTCAAAAAGGTGGTTCAAAAGCCCAACAAATACTTCGCCAAGAAAGTGTGCCTCTCTTGGAGATCAAAATCTAGAATTGGAAAACCAACCTCCAATCATCCAATCGACTGACCCGAGGCACCGCCATGATTTTCATAGCAGCCTGATGCTTTAATGCATTCTCAGAAACGGCAGCATCAACAGATTTTTTGGTGACAAAGATTTCCCCAAGCTTCCGTGAATAGCCCAGTTTCTCGTCAGTTTGGGGACCTGCTGCCTGAATCATCTCGGAAACTACGTGCAATGGCTGATCTGAACAGTCCTTGATGTCGTCTAAAACGCTCTGAAAAACAACTCGTCTCAAAGTTCCAAGACTCCTACTGTTGATGGACAAAATCGCAAACAACCACCTGGGATGGTTAAAACCCTATTAAATAATGGGATAATCATCATGATTGGTGGTTAGCCGGATTTTGGGACCCATCAACAGCATTATGCATCAGAAGATCATGGCATTTTTCCATGTTCCACTTCATGAAACCAATACAAAAAACGGAGGAACATCAACGATCACATCTCTGGTGTTTTTTCGGACATCAAGGGTTCCTGGTTACCACCTGTTTGGGTAGCCTGAAGACCAACCAAGGAGTCTTGTTCAGATTTCCCCGTGCAAATGCAGTGAAACTGAGATGGAAAACGCTTCTCCACCATGTTCCCCAACATAGGGGAGAAGATCTTGCACGCTGGTGTTCGTGTTCCCCCTCACATTTGTGGCGAAAAAGGCAGCCCTGGCACCGCAGCATAGCATAATGGTTGGGACCATGCTTAGTCCAGCAAAAAATATTGGGTCAAAGACAAAAAAAATAACCTTGGGAACCGGGCTGGGGTCATTGCCGAAAAGTTCTATCAAAATTTTATGTCAACAGTCATGGAAGTGAATTTCACATCACATCCCAAAAATCCACACGAGCCAGCTTATCATCTATGTTGAAGGAAGAATGCACTGTGATCAAACCTTCTCACACCAAAAAAAGGTCATGGTTTTCTCCACATATGCGCAATAAAGGTTTTGATCCTGATTTTGCAGGTCTTGCTTGGTTGGTGGTGCCCAAAAAAGCAACAATCTTCAGCATATATGACCCGGGGGATTCCTAGAAGAAAAAAACCACCATCACTTACCAAACCTGACGACGTTAAGATTCGCAAACATCCATAAGTTCACTACACAAAACACAAAACCCTGAAACGATTGGAGCTGCAAGCTGGGAGGGTGGGGGCCCCCAACGCAACTAAGGCCAGCACCTCTCTGCTGGAGGTAAAAAAGGCGAAGTACAAAAAGGATATTAGATGACCATATGGATGTTTCCGAAAATAGTGGTACCCCCAAATCATCCATTTTAATAGGGTTTTCAATTATAAACCATCCATTTTGGGGTACCCCTATTTTTGGAAACATCCATATCAACCTTTTTCTGAAGCCTTTTTCTTGCAATCTGTTGGGGACATCTAAAAAAAAACACCCAATTTTTCGGGTGCTTCTTTTTTCATTACACTGGCACCCGGCAGGAAAAAGTCTATGGATGATTACGGACGTAGTATTTGCAAATGAAGAAAGAGAGAGAAAGCTTGATTGAGGACTCACGGGAAGCCACCCAAAATCATCTGCTCCCGAAGATCAGTGAGAAGAGAATCATCATATCCTTTGAAACTGCGAAGGATATATTCAGTCACATTGTGCCCCGCCATGTCTTAACCGGTTAACTGATGTGTTACAGTTTCCAAAAAACACCTTGGTAACCCACAACCCTGACTTCTTTTTTTGATAAAACACGCGCTTTCACAATCGCCTTGGGCCGAATCCGCCAGCAAAAGTGGCGATGGATGCAAGGGAAAAAGATCGACGGCTTTGTGACTACCAAGAGATGATTTTTTTTGAGCACACAAACCAATGTAGGAAACCCCTGTTTAAAAAATATGGAATAAAATACAGTATATACCTAACCCATCAACTGGTGCTATCGGATATCTTCCATCAATGATGGGAGGATGTTTAGGTGCATCCAAATCAATGGATTCAAAAAACCGAACTCAACGTCATCATTTTGTAAGTTCGCCTGAGTTTACATGGCCCAAAAAATCACTGGGGCGAGTTTTTACAAGAAGATTCACCCGGCAGTCACCTTTTTTTGGTGGGGCTGGACATTTTTCCAAATCGGGTGAATTACTCACCACAGGGCTTTTCGGTCAAATCTGTGGTGGATATACTCGGTCAGTTCTGGGACAAAAACGGCGGCTTTGCAACAAACTGGGTACATTTTTTTAGGCGTTTCGTAGTACCCCAAATGGTTTTCGGGCGACTTTCCCCCATTCCAAAAAAAGGTGTTTTTTTTGGAGGCCAACAAAATGGTGAACCTGAACGGCACGCGACCTATGCCAGCTATGCCACCTTGAAGCTTTCGAAAGCTTCGGTCGACTAATGGTTGGTGGTTGCCTGGTGATTGGGATTCGAATCGGGGTAGCCTCAAGTAACAATCCCTTTCATTAAGGGATCCAAAAAAACAATCCAAACCACCAAACAAACACCCCAAACCACCAATTAACCATTAGTTGAAAAGCTTCAGGTTAAAATATGTTTCTCAAGTATCGAGGCTTCAGGTCACCCAAAAAAAAACTTGACTTTACTCGGATTTTTTTAAACCTCAGAACTCCGACTGCCTTGAAGGTCACAATCTTAACCTTTGCAAGAAGGTCACTTACCCATAAATCATACATGGCACTGAAAAAAAAATCCCCATTTTCAATAGGACATACATCTTCATTCACGGTCCATTTCTCAGCCAGTCATTGTGAAATTTTACAGGAAATGTTACCATCGAACCTGCCCGAGCCCTGGGTGTTTTTCTATCTGACCAATGTCGCCGAACAGAAGGTTGATATGAATTTTGGTCATATATATATATATACATTCATGATATTTGCTGGATTCTGATAGCATATATTTTTTGCATATGCTCCATGACTAATATAAACCTTCAAAATTCCCCAATAGTTTGAAAGAGACTCACTTGTTTTTCTTTAGACATTTGGTAACACAAAAGATGCTAACAGTTCACACTAACCGAACCACCACAGATCTTTCCGTAGATTTCTTCAAACACGACGAAAGTTCGTCTTTTATAGCGGCCAGGGCCGCTAAAGCGGTGGAGAAACATGGGGAATTCTAGCGAGATCCCCATAGCAAGCATGGCTTCCTTCATCCTCTGTCTTCCGCCCGAAGTCTCACATCCCATCGACCGAAACCGGTATCCAAAAAGGTCGAATTCGTTTAAACCAGTGAACCATGATAACTGGTAGCATCAATCCTTATTCCTTTACGGAGCCAATGTCCGTTTTTCAGTTTTTCATCTGGAGTCAATATGCCAAGGATTGGAGGCGTGCCATGGCGCCACGTTGTGAAAAAGGTGAAATCTTCACGCTGCTTGACATTTTCAGATCACAAAAGTGTACCTTTTGGAATCAATTGAGTCAGCAACAATATTGCAGATCTAAGTTGGTTCATGATTTTGATGGAAAACTGCTTAAAAACCCTCTTAGACAAATCTTCCTGTTCTCAAGAAAAAATGGCTTTAGATTTTTTTTAATCATCTAAATGCCCCACAAAGATCATTCTGACGACTCGTGGGACCGATCGGAAGGAACCCTTCCATCCGCAAGCGACAAAGCCATAGTGGTGACGCGTCTCGCGACTAGACTCGGCTGTTGTGACTTTTGCGAATTTGAAATCAATTCGATCACACGATAGTCTGATGGCCGCATATCGCCGGCGACATGCTCGCTTGTTGACGAGGGGTAGGAAACCAGTTGAAAAGCAAATCTTGTCCAACGCTCGAATATGACTCTGTGTGTGTGGGTGCCAAAATAGCCGCAGAATCCCAACCGACGTTCACTTCACTTCGAAAAAGATGAACGATTTTTGAGGGTCCAAAAGAGACAAACAACCTAGGTCAAATCATGTGGTTCATGACGACTGGGCAATTGTAGCTGCAATATCTGCCAAGAAAAAACACTATTTGAGGTGAAAAAATCAAGGAGAAACCCCCAACAGTCAACGCCAGAACTTCCCAACAGAAAAATGACATACCTGTATCTGGCCGTTCTGGGTAACTGGAAATACTACAAAATGAGGAGTTTCCATCGCGTAAAACCTGGCGATGAAAGTTTGGTGGTCCGCAGTTTGCCTGAACCCATCATCAACAAGCCAATCTCACAATTATTTTCTGTGGACTCTCGTAGATACATTGGAGCCCGTTTTTGTCGGCTGGAGCGATTCACCCATGGGCAAAACCTCTGGTTTGAAGCGAAAGTCCCACGGATCCTGCAACAGATTCTGCGTGAAAAAAGCTGCAAGAGATTCAATGTTTCAACATCCCCCCCCCTTTAGAAGGGGGGCTTGAATTTTTTCCGCCTCCCCGTGAAAATTTCCTTCCGAAAAAAATCAGGCTACAATCACGAGAAAAATCATGTTTTTGGTGGCCGAGAAAAAACAGTTTCATCGACTCTCTTGTAGATTTCAAAGAATTTCAGGAAAAAGTTGAGCCATCTACCTGGATCATCAGGAGACAGAAAACCTCATAAATCTGTCGTTCTAGGCAGGTCCCAAAAATCCCTTCTCCTTTTCCCTGTTTTTTTGACGGTTCGCCACTTGGGAAATTCCAATGGCTGATCTCATTCGGCCATTACATGTTTTTTTCGTTTCCAATTTTGGGGCTTGGACAACCCATTTCGAGCCCATGTCTTTTTTGTTTCCCGAAAAAAACATCGGGGGCAACCCGGGTTGCAAAATCCTGCTATGTTGGATATTCATCAGTTACATTTCCATCAAAATCCTAGTTGGCGAATCAGGGAATCCTGAAAAATCCTGAAATATATGCCCTCACAGCTTAACATGGAACCTGAAAAATGATGGTTTTCCAAAAAGGAATCTCCTTTTCCAGGGGCTGATTTTCAGTTTCAACGTTAAACTCCTGGGGTTTTCCGTCCCGGGTCGACAACCAGGGTTTTCACTACTCGCCCGTCAAGAATCTGATCCGCCATACTGATCCTCCCATCGTCAGGGTATTTTGTTGACAGCGTCATAGGTCGCCGCCTGGTGCGGATCCCCAATAACTGAAAGGGGGTTCTACTTGACGCTGAATTTCGTTCTTGTTTTTCAAATCACCACTTTCTTTTGGGGAGTAATTCATATCAGCCCCAATTTGTGAAAAGAAAACACCACTTTCAGATCACCACTATCTTTTGTTTTGCTTGTTTTCAAATCACCACCGTTTTGTTTTTGATAGAACCCACAAGCAAGAAGAATGAATTATACTACTGTACCTCAAAAAAATGCCTCCAAGGAACCTCCAAGCTATCCCTGCGCAGTCGCTGCCGCCCTTGCTCTCTTGTTGGCTGCCTTGACTCCTTTGAAATCGTGGAGCAACTTCTTGGAGGATCATCCCATTGAAAGATTCGCTTTGAATGGTCAAACAATTCCAAAAAAAATGTAAAAAAAATGGGGGGGAATGCATTTATGGGTGTATATGAACCCCTTGGAGGGATCATCCTATGACTTGTAAATGCTTAATAGCATTTAATAATCATGAATAGTTTTCGTCCACTAAGTAGGGTGTTCATCTAGTTTTGAGTGCCTTGGTTTCCCCCCCAGAACTAACCTCGAACAAAAGTGAGGGCCCATCCTTTAATGTTGTGGGGAACGTGGAGCGAATCTTAGACAAAGGGCTTCCAATGATCCAACGACACAGGCCACTTTGTGCAAGGTTAAGAATGTTTATAACATCCTTGTTTGAAAATATGTTGATATCAACCCACCCACAAAAAATGCTGAGTCTTCGTCAAAATTCTGCATAAAGAAATAGTTTTTTTCTAACTGACCCTCCCTAAAACTAACAGTTCGCCCCTGAAAATCAATGGTTGGAAGATGCATGTCCTATTGAAATAGTCCCTTTTTAGGGGCAAACTGTTAGTTTTAGTTAGGGGAGGGTAGTACCTCTTGGAGCAAATTTCGGGATCGATTAAAAAAAAAAACGCGTCCCAAGGATCGATTGCAGCGCTGTTGGACTTCACTCGCAGTGCAGATGTGACAATGCTCACAGGCATTACCCTTTCGGCATCCATCTGCCTAGGAGATCGGATCAACTGGGGTATTTCACCTATAGTCAAAAATGGGATACCCTCTGGTAAAACTAACATAGCAATGGAAAATCACCATTTTCAATAGGAAAATACATCTTCAAAGGGTCCATTTTCCATTGCTAGGTTAGTTTACCAGAGTGTATATTGGGGGTTTCCTCAAAAAATCCCACATGATCCTACTTACTTACTTCCGTCCCCCCAAAAAAACATCCGAAGCCACGCTCGTGGCTTTTGAACGCTGCTTTTGGTGCATCAGGAAGATTCACGACTTTCTGACATCATTGGGGAAAGCTTTTCGGATAAATCCAAGGCAGGACACACCACCGGTCCACACACATTTTTTCATCACGAGAACCTGGCTTATTACCCCAAACACTAAGCCCCAAACACTTTTGAGAAGGAAAAAAAAACCTGTAGCTAAAACATGGCTACCAATTGAACCAACCAAAAAAAAAGAGACAACCTTCAACGAGCCTCCCTGTTTTTGTTGCTCAAAAAAACTTCCCCTTTTTTGTTGGCTGCACCTTGCGTGTATGGAATAAGCAAGGTCGACATTCACCACGAAGATGTAACTCCAACTTAGATGGTCCATCGCCAGGCTTTACCCACCTGGACACCGGTGGGATCTGCGGATCCGATCCATTTCAGGTACGAGGGACGGGAGGATCCAGGTCAAGCGGGGCGACAGTTACAAGCCACTTATAACTAGAAATTTCCAGGGGACTTGAAGCAAACAATAGGTTAATTAACCGCTTGCTAAATGGACTAACCTTGTGGTAAACAAACATAGCGATTGCTGGAAAATCCCACATCGACTCAATAGGAAATACAGGACAACTCAATCCGGAAAATTAACCATTTTCCAGCCAGCAAAATGTTAGGAAAAACTGGAGGGTTTTCATGGGATGTTCCTTCAAGTAGCACCTGAAACCTCCAGGACCATTTTCCACCACACCTGGGTAGGCACGGATCTGATTCAGTACGGCGCAACGGCAAGTGACCGCCTTTCAGGTGACAACTCTGATTGCTTCAGTTCAGAAATCCCATTCCCAGCCACCGAAAGGATGTAAGAAACCAACGTAGATCGTGGGACAAAGTACCAACCTTAACTGGTTTGCCCCAATTTCTGAACCATCAACAGTAACGCTTATATAGATGACTAGGTAGTATTTAATACCCTATCATATATACCTGGAACCCGAATGTTTTGACCCTTTGTTTTGATTGGAAAAGACCTTGTGTTGGAGGCTGAAACAACCAGGACAACCGGCTGTTATAATGGTCATTCACCTCACCTTTCGATCGGAGATTCAGCGCTGAATTTCAGGTAGACAACTGGGAAATGGGTAGAGCTGTTTTTTTTTACGAAAAAAATGCGGTTAAAAAACCCTGCAAAATCAACTTGTTGAACCCCAAAATGTAGGTTTGGTTCAAATGATCTTCCTTGAAACAATTGGGTGATTCATTTTTAGGAGCCAAAATGTTCATCTTCCATTTTTGGTCAGCACTAACCAACCACTCATCCTGGTGCCAGTGCTGCTTCTCTCCTTTCTCCACTTCTTGGACCCCAAGTTCTAACATTCACAAGCCGTAAAAATAACCTGGGAGAACCAATCCCGGAAACCCCCAAGTCATTTTAAAGTGCCCCTTTTCCCGTTTGTCAACAAAAAAATCATTTTTTTCACTGCAACATACAGGGGTTTTTGTGTACCGGTTTGTAAAAATCAACCCATCCAAAAATTGGCCCAAAAAAAAACGGGAGAGGGCAGCCCCCGGAAAAAAACTCGGCCTTCAATGCTGAGATCAATCGATCCATTCTTAATGGCGATAATGACTTTTTCAGTCCCTTCGGGACCGGTGACCTCAACAACAGCAGGTTTTTCAGGACGATTGCCTTTTTTCACCTAGAAAACACACATCCCTCCAAAAAATACACGAAAAAACAGCTAAAAAAAAACACCTAACACACAAAAACCACGGTAGAGGGTGGTGATTTACTTGTAAAAAAACGAACTACTATATATCTTAGAGGGTCTAAAATTGTAGGAGGGTGATTTGAATCATGAAAAAATACAGCACTAAGTACTACCTTGGTTGACTGTAAGGTTTCAGTATCACTTTTTGTTACTTGGAAATGTTAACAACGCTTTCTCTCTCTCTCTCTCTCTCTTTTTCACCAAAAAAAATAAAACATGTCGTTGAAGAAATGACAGGTGGGTCTTCTTAAAAAAAAGGCGTTCAAACTTCTCCGAAAAGGGAACTTCTCCGGAAGAAAAAAAAACGGAAACACTTCCAGTCCTTGGGCGGCTCAATGGGAGTCACAAAAGCCCACCGTTGCCAAGCAACACGGAAGGTCCCGATGATCTCGCGAAATTTTGACATCACCGTGCTCGTTCAAGAGGGAACCTTGGTCCCAAAGTAATAGCAAATCACAACTTGGCTCATCAACTACTGGTTCATGGCTGGTTTGGGGCCCGGTGGTTTGGATTCCGATTGGATCCTGTAATTTAAAGGCATTGGTTTCGGCTGCGAAGTTACAGGGGTTTTTGTGTTGGATGTTTTTCCAAGAATTTGTACCCTACATGGGTCCATTTCTAGATACACTTCATTTATGATATATGTATGTATATGTAATTATACATATATGGTAGACTGAAACTGTGCATAGAAGTGAGCTGAGTAGGGTTTTTCATAGGGGCTGAAACCCAACTAGTTCTGTGTGAAACTCACCCTTCCAAAAAAACAACCATTCCACCACCTTGAAGTTTTCGCTGCATTTTGGGATCCTTTCTTTACCCTGAATCAGCTCGGGTTCTCCCAACTTTTTACCCTTTCCAAAGCGCACCTGCTAAATCCTTGAAAATTCCCCAAATGAGGACCTTGAAACTTTTGAGCCAAAAAGAGCTTGCAAAAAAAAAAAAGCTCACAAAACTTCAAGACTTTTTTGTTGATCCCCAAAAAATAGAGCAGCAAAACCTTCGAGATCCAAGGTCATTTAAAAAAACTTTCAAAAAAAATGGAAAGGTCTCCATCAACTCCATTGGTTTTTTTGGATTTTGTGAAGGCCACGAAAAATAATGCGATGTTCAGCTGAAGGGTTGTTTTTAGCTGTCTTCGAAGAAAAAAAAAGATCTACTACCCAATGTTTCTGACGAGATTTTTGACATTTTTCATGGTTTTTTTCTGGCGAGTTTTCTTGCATTCGGGGCATGGGAAAAAAAAGCTCTTGATTTCCCATGGGTTCACTGGCGGCCAAATCGGAGAGAAAGGAATTGTGCCTCCACGTCTTCCGGGACTCTAGGTTGGAGTCCAAAAGACCATTCCAGCATGCTCCTGGAGACCACATCGGTCTCCACCAAATTGCTTTCGAAATTGGTGGAGCAAACACGCAAAATGATGGTAAAAAAAAATACAGTGCGGTAGGTCTATCTACCCTTCTAAGCACTCAATCTCTCTAAAATTTTGAGGATCTTTCTCCACAAAAACCTTCTGGTCCAGTTGCAAATCGTTGAGAAAGGAGACGTATCCTGTATATCTTTAAGCTTCCAAACATACCCTTTAAAGAAGAACATGTCCAAAGATAGCGACATCTTCTCACCCTAGATGACGGTGAACTACAAAAAATGTTTGAAACCACCATCTAGAAATACTGCAAATTAATAAAACGAAAGACAGTTATACAGTTATACATGTGTCTGTGACAGGCAAGTGATCTTGATGAAACTGAACTCCAAAGAGCCGAGAATCGAGACTGAAGTCTTGTTTTAAAGAAATTGCCACGTGAGAAGTTTTCATTGTGTCATCCAATGGTTTACAATCCGGGAATGCCCCCAGGAAATGAGCAAACTATTTTGGGCATCCAAATCCAAAGCACGAATCAACAGTCGGATGATTGTGGCTGCATAAAACTCTCTCTTTATGGCTAGTCAAGCTACCCCCCCCTGTACTCCCCTCAGAAATAAGGGTCTATTAAGGCCTTATTCAGGGAAACCAATGTTTAAGAAGCCCTTATATAAGAAGGCCTCATTCATTGGAGGGGGTGGTACGTTAAGGGGGGTTGGTTGACCGGCCATGATCTCTGGGGATTGATTGCCAAAAATAATCAGGAAATCTGTTGGAATGTGAGATGGTTGCACCCTCCAAATATTGACCTAGAAAAATTATTTTGAAGACAGGCCCGGAAAGAAATCTATGGCAATCTTATTATGTAACTTCTGCGGTTTTTCAAGCCTGACAGGGTAAGCCTGAAATTCGGGAACCCTCCCACTGTAGATAGCGTGGGCGGGTTGACATTCATCGATGAACCACAACAACAAAAGAAGTGAACCGCCAAAACCTGACAAGAAAGTCTCCTATGCATACCTTGATTGCTAAGAATATCCGAATATCGTGCCTTGACATAAAATCTCCACTTTTTTTCTCCAAAAAAGGCCAAAAAACAAGCTCCAAAAAAGCTTGTTTTGCATCCCAATAACCAGCATCCCTTTTTTTTCCAAGCAACGAAACCACAAACATGCCATCTTTGGGCGTAGGGAGTGGTGCGTCACTGCGGTCGGCTTAGCGCCGTACAAAGCTCGACAGCTTTGGTGAAGCAGCGCCGAAGCATCGTGGCATCCAAGCCTTTTCCAATAGAAACGGTCCATCGCATGGTGCCCTCCTGACCGAGGATGGCTTTGATGTTGTTTCAAGATGTTTTTTTAGCACATGTATGCCCGGCTTGTTAGTGATGATATGTACCAGGCCTGAAGTGGAAAGTGAAGACTAAGCTCCAAATCTTTGGTTTCAGGCAACAAATAGGATGAAATTCGACCGGGCTAAGGATCTCCAGTAGCACCTTCTGTACACTCAAGCAAGTTTGGGTTGGGCTGTTGCATTCTGGAAACGAATTTATCATCCCACTACAAGCTTCTGGTCATCTGGTAATCCACCAGGAGTAAAAACATCAAAAAATTCAGAGGCCTGGCAATTCTGCGATTGTGACCTTTTTGGGATGGTGAGTTCACGTGACCCTTTTCCAATGGTGAAAAGTGACCAACCCAACGTTTGGGGATGAAGTTTGGTCACGGCTGGGTCATCACCTGGCATGCATTACCTTCGTTCTCCAAACCCTGTACACCCCTGTATGGGGCCCCCGTAAAAGTTGAAACTCGCGAGTTTACCCCCGAAAAGTTGGCAAAAGTTGGCCGGAAGAGCTAAGCCGTGTAACGTCTTCCTTTCCTACCATTTTTCAGGGGTAAACTCGCTGTTAAACTGCAGGGGTGTAAACAACCACTATATTGTTGAGAACCTGCCCATGGCTTCATGGCTTCATGACCTTCAAGGTCCAAAAAAAACTCAGCGTTTTTTTTCGAAAATCCAAAAGGTCCAAAACCCAAGGCCGCAAGGCCCTACCTGAATCCCCAACAAACCATGGAATTCGCAGCAAAGTTGCATTTTCCGAAAGAGCTTTTTGGGGGAGACGGAACCGAGAGATGTAGGTTTTTTGGTAAGACTAAAACGGAAAATCCCCAAGCAACGGATTTGTCGGAATGGGTTTTTTTGTTCGGAGCATTTTGGCAAGTGAAGCAGGTTTCACCCACAAAAAATCAAAGGTACTAAGGGTCTAAACTCCTTATATTGGGGACGGTCATCACACCTTTAATAGGGAAGTCCCTTATCATGCGGGTATATTTTCACACGTACTACGTCATGAGGTTGGTCATCCGATCCTGCCAAGCAAGGGGGTGAATGTTTCAAAAAATGCGACACACCTTCAGCGATCGCACCTTCTACCTTACCTTCTACCTTGGACATGCTAAAATCTAGTTTGGTGGCTTTTCGCCAACCCCTTTGAAAAATATGCTCGTCAAATTGGATCATTTCCACAGGGATAAGGTTGAAAATTCCAAAAATATTGGTTTGAAACCACCACCTAAAAATCCATTGGGGTTTTTTGGGAGACATCTTTTTTGGTGGCCCAAAAAAAAAAGAATGAAGGAATGAAGCTTTGTTCATAAACTTATGATGAGGAGGAAACTTCCCGGAATTTTCCCTAAGGGCTGGAAGCCAGCTTCTCTAAACAGTTTCAATGATTTTTGAATATAAAAATGGAGAAACTCCCCAACTTGTGAGCCTGAAAACGATTGCTTTTTTTTCAAAAGCACACGAATAGGCGGAAAATTAGAAGCCAAAAAAAAAATCCAAGAACAGTGTGCCTAGGTGAGCTACGAAACAAACCCGGCCTTACTTTCGATGACACTGGTTGTGAAAAAATAGGGATGCTTATTTCATCACAAAACTGGGTAGTCTATATAAATCCTACAAAACTCCAAACAATCAGGGGCCCCTTCCTTTTTGCATTCCTCAAGTGAAACAAGTGAAACTCAACTTTGACTGCTTTAGCCCCCGACATCGCCCTTGCCATTCCTGCCCTATTTTTCCCGCTCCTGGTTTCCATCGGTATGGACCATCCAGCTAACTCCGTCGTATTCATCAAAGCGTTGTGCTGTAAACAACTTGGCCCCCTCCGGGATTCGGCATACACCTGGCATTCCAAAATGAAGGAAGGCATCTTCATGAAGGTTTCCATTGGCTTTTCAAGGAAGGAGGCTAAGAATTTCCAGCAAAGGGGTGATACGATATTTAGTCATTTTTGAAAAAGTGCAAAGGGGTGAAAAAGGTTCAAAAAAAAAACACGTCGTGAACGAAAAAGTCTGGCCAGATGGCAAGTGATGGCAATGGTCAGACTGCGATAATGAATCGTCATGTTGGACACTTGGGATGGAGGCTGGGAGAGTGAAACAACCCCAGAAATGGTAATCTCCATCATCATAACCATGGCTTCATTGCCTTGTTCCCTGCTGGCCAGACCCAGAAAGATGTCCTGCTCCCTGCTCACCTGGGCACCTTGAAAAAGCTACAAATCGAGTTATGCTTAGCCCTGAAAACTCAAGCCCCAACAAATATCCATGGCTTTCACTGGGTTTGTTTTTTTTTCACCCCTGAAGTTACTGTACCGGGATTCAAAGGCCCCCGGTGCGTTTTTTTTTCGGGAAAAAAAAAAACGGGATTTTTGGTCGCCACCTAAATTGCTCAACTCGATGGTTCCACCAGGAGCATCAAAAGCACCCGAGGTCACGGCCACTGCACTACGAAGGGCTTCGCCACGTGACAGTCTTTGTCGCAGCTGATGCGTCCTGAGAGGAACAGAATCCTAACGAAGCTGTCTGGGTTCCTTCCCTTTTCCAATAGGAAATATATCTGCAATTATGAAATTATGAAGGATGTTCGGAATTTCCATTGCTATGTGAAATAGACTTTCACTAAATCATGATTTTTCATGGTGTCTGAATGTTGCTTTCTTCCAACTAAAATGCTATTGAAGGTGTATGAACAAAAACTGAGGACTGAATCCTTTTTTTGTATTTGCTGTGTTTCCTTTGTTATCGCTTTTTTGTTCCCTGATGGTTTTCAAGTTGCTACATTTCTAGAATAAGCAAAAAAGGTGCCGGTGACCAAGATGATGTCAGTTTACTGAAGGGCACATAAATCTTTAAAAAGGATGATCCCCCCTCACAGTAACAGGAACATGTTTGGGGGTCTTTCGGCAAAAATGCCTTTTGGTAAAAGGTGTCGGTGTGATGACACACATTCTCAATAATGGTGGCAAGTTAAGGTTTGTTTATAGGCATCCACTACACTCTCTGAAACTAACATAACACCTAAAAATTGGGGATTGGAAGTTGATTTTCCTTTTGGAAAGGCTTCCTTGTAGGTGCCATGTTTGTTTCAGGGATGGCACTAAAAAATGTGATGTCATCTTGCAAATCGCTGGGATCACCCTAACCCTTGAACCATCTTTCTTTGAATTAGGCCCAGATCCCCCCGCCAGTAACGATTCTTTTCGGGGTCCAATCCCGACTATTCTATCCCTTCGCCCCATGTCGCGGGAATTTCTTAATATCGTCTGGTTCCAAGCAGAGTGAGCAAGGGATCCTCCCTACAGGCTTATTGTAATCTCCAAATTATTTGGGTAGTCTACTCCCCCATTTTAATAAAGAAAAAAATGTCACAAGTGATTTTTTTGGATAAACTCATCAGCAGTCTCGTCTTTCCATTCGTGGAAAAAATGTCCCCTTTCTTGTTGGAAAAGAAAAAAATCTCCCAACAGCTCTGGAGAACTTTTCTTCCACTCCAACCATCGATCGCGCAAGAAACCAATCAAAAATAATCCAGATTTGTAGGTTCAAGATCTGCTCACTTTTCCCTTTTTGCATGTTGGTTTTACACCACATGAGCTAATTAGTTGCAAATCCAAACGTCCCGTTGAATTCTGATTGTTGAGGACAGTTTCCCATGGTAATTTCTGGACTCCAAAAAAATATAGAGGGTAGTATACATCATATACATCAACGAACCAGCCGGCTTTTTCCAAAAACAAACATCCGAAATATGCACAAGGCCAGCGTCATTTCTGTCGATTTCTCCCAGAGGCTATCAAGGCTGGTGTTCTTCAAAATGCCAGTTGTTGAATCGACCACTGTTACTGTGCCATGCGCTTGAGGCAGTTGAACTTCAGGGAAGCTGAAATCTTTTGCGAGGTAGCCTCCATTGGATCTGTTTTTGACTCCAAAACGACAGGTGGTTATTTTGTCTGGAAGGGGTCTGAGTAATGGTTTGTTTTTTTGGAACTGGAACTCCTGAAAAAAAAAACTTCGAAGTTGGTGAAATTTTGGAAGTCATAAGACCAAGAAGTTTTGAGGGCACTAAATTTTGCGCCTGTCAAGAAGGGTCAGAAGGGCCTGTCATGTTCATCTGGAACAAATAAGAATCTTCAAAAAGGTCATCTTGGCAAACATGTCTTGGAAAACATACCTAGTTTTTGCCTGACCCATGTTTCATGTCAACTGCGTTTGTTGAAGCTTCAGATTCTCATCCCATTTCCATGGTAATTACGGCGTTATAAGTTGCAAGTTCTAAATCAATGTGCAGTTTATGCATATACGAAAAGGAGAGGTGGCACAATACCCCACTTTGCCAAGTAAACTTTCTCCAAAAACAACGACGTTTGGCCTCTATTTTTGTTAGAAAAAATCCACAACTCCAACCACCACAACTCCATCGATCGCCTCGTAAATCCACCAAGACGGACACACCCAAGAAAGCGTTTGGGTCCTGACCTGAACGTTCCAACGCTAAGGCCCGCAAGATGATGGCTATCAAGAGACCAGTCCAGGTAGCTTCAGCTGCACGGTGATGCAAGTGATCACGCAAGGACTTCAGCGTGCTGCCAGGCACATCGAAACGAAAAGTCTCCACGAAACGAGTGATGGGATGACTGTGGTTGCCAAGTAGATCCTGGATACTTATTGATGGATGAGGTAAATAAGAAGGTTCATCTTGCCAATTTTCAAGGCGTACTGCCTCAAGCATCTCTTTCCAATCAGGTAGTGGAGCCATCTCTTTCCAAGCTGACATTTCAGAAGTTTCAGAGCTAGCCAAGTCTATAAACTGTATCAAGGACCGACCATCACACATGGCGTGATTTCCATTAACGTATAGCATCATCCCTTTGGATCCATTGGAGCCATGTGCATATGGCATGATCTTCAAGCATATGGGACCCTCAACAGGTACTGTTTGGCTAATCAACTCATCCAAAAAGTCACCAAAATCTTCCAGAACCACCGATTTTTCAGCTTTCTCCGGGACTATTGAAGATGTTGTATCTGTAACCAATTTCCATTCAAGCTCACCTTCAGCTTCATCTCTTACATCTTTAAGGCTCAAATGACCCAGCCGCAGCAACTTGCATGTTGCCGGCAACACATCAAACTCCCCATCCACCAGAAGCAATGAAAACCGCACGTTGCACGAGGCAAACAGAGCTTCCAGGCTGTTCAAGGGACGTTCCGATCGCATTCCGGCGGTATGAAAAAAGCCATCGACCCAAGAAAGGGAAGGAGACCCAAAGATTTCGAAACCTAATTTTCACTGAAGTCTTCAGAAATCCTATCACTGAAAAAAACCCTTGGGTGTTGCCTGTTCTATTGTGGATATGCGAAAAATGGTTCTTTTGGAAGAAAACCGCTGTTGCTTGACTGCTTGTGGAAGTGGCAAGATAAGACTCGTGTTGCTCCCAAACCAAAACAAGTGGAAGAAGTGGTTCCGAAACATCCAAAAAAATAATAAAATGATGTAAAAAATTACATGTCAAAAATCACCCACCAAACAACAAGTCTCAAGTGAAGTGACTTCATATTTCAATCTAATCTCTTGATGTCGACTGTTTTTCGGATGTTTGAAGGCATCACGGCTGCATCGTTGAGAGCCAAAAAAAACTCTTACTTTCCATGAAATCCTGGTTGTTTAATAGGGAGCCTTATAATGGTTTATTAAAACTCCCCACATAACTTGGTAGTTTTTTTCATCCCCGAAAAATACCCTAAACAACTAGGATGTTTAAAACATTGCTCACATGATGGGTTTTCGTCAAGAGTGAAAACTCTGAAGCAACAGGTGATTCCCCAACTAATTCACGGACTCCAGCTTAGAGGATCGTCTCAGATCACGGTTCTTGGGGGCAACAAGTGACAAGTGGCATCACAAGTTTTTTAAGTCTGTGGAGAGCTACAAAACGGATGTTGGAGAAGCTGGGGCTAAAAGGGGTATGTGACAGCTGGACGACTGGACGTGATGTTGTTGAAAAAGCTGTGTGGCGTTGATGTTTGTGATGTTGTGATATCCGCTGCTGAACTCAATGCACCCAGGTTTGACATTGCGCCGTTGCGCCCTGCGGATATTGGATGATGATGTGATCAAAATGTTGAAACCACGAGAGCAACATGATGCAGGAAAAGCACCAGAGGAACCATGGCGCTAAAAAGCGTCAAAGTCACAATGACTCCCCGGAACTCCCCAACAGCATCCAATCTCCTGGCGTCTCCCTTTTCATATTCAGGCCACTAGCTTTCAGAGAATAGCCTGGCATCGCACAGGGTAAGATATGACGTTGCGAGGACATGTCATGACCGAGTGTTCGCCAACCAATCCCCACACTGTTCATGGCTGAAGCCCTGCACCAGTTGAGGGTAGTAGTGATATGATATCCCCTGACCCATCACAGGGTTTTACGTGATTTTATGCATCGGAGCTCATTGCCAACTTGCCTCGTTCCTTTAGTCTCTTTGCCAGTTTCAAGCAACATCGTGGATTCACGACTTTTCTGCGACATCAAACAATCAACAAGGTCGTCACATCAGTGGATGGACGTCAGATCCAACTATTTCAAATTATTTCACATGAACTGCAGAGACCAGGGCTCAATCGGCCACAAAAAGAATGAAACAACCAACAACCCCATAGGGAAGACCAAAGCGTGCCCTGGTATGTCACTTGCATGCTAAAAGGCTACCAGGCAAGCTACTGCAAATACGTGAATTTTCGCAAAGCTTTCAGCTTCGCGAGACACGTGCAGGCAAGTCTATGCAACTGCATGCAGCTTTCAGCTTCCACGTCTTCACATGGACTCCACCACCACATCCACGTCACTTCCACAAGCTTCATCGCCACCAGTTGCTGCCCTGGCAAGCTGATCCGGTGCAAAAGACCGAGCTTGCAATGCCCTGAATGCCCTCAACATCAAAGTTCGGGACAGCAACATGGCCACCCTTAGGGTGCCGTTGGATCTCATATCCCTCACCATCAAGGTTGGGCATGGCGATGGCAATGGCAGGGTGACCATCCATGTTTACCAAGGGAATGATGGGAATGGAGATCCTAGGGCAGTGACCATCTGGGTGAGTATCATCGAGGTTGGGCACGGGAATTTGAATTGAAGCACCGTAAGTACCGTCAGGGTTTGATGGTTTCGGAGCTGCGATCTCATAGCCACCATGAAGCTTTGGAACAGCAATGGCAATGGCAGTGCTTGAACCATCTGGGTTTAGTACAGGTATGGAAGCATGATCACAACTACTAGCGCTGGCTTCGGATCAAAGCCAGTGCGAGTAGTTGTGATCATGCTTCCCAAATGCCTTACCTCGTTGTTTGCAAAACCTCCAGCACCCCTCGAAGAAAAGGACGGTCCCAAGGAAGACCGGAGAGGCCTCCGCCTCTCGGAGTCCAGGATGATGGGCAAAGCTCCTCCAAACCCAAGGCCGCCATTTCGATGGAGCCGATCGTGTCTGTTAACTCGGAGGTGTTTTCAAAAAAGTTCCAAGCCCCCCAAACAGAGCTAAACACAGGCTAACACAAGTGTGAGGAACATAGGCGCGTTTTTGCGGAAATTGCATTCTGCCGTTTTTCCGGACATTCCAGAAATTCTTTTTGTGACTGGCTGTTTTGGTGATGCCTTCTCCGTCACAAATGTTTTTGTCTTCTGCGTCAGTGTGTCTGTGAGTTGCGGCTGCGTCTCACTCTGTGACACTGTGTGATCTGTTTCTGCCTCCTGACTCTGCACCTCATCGGTCTTCTCGTTCGGCTTGCAGCAGCAGCCCCAGTCGATCAAGTTCTGAGGCCAACTTCCGCGAAGAATCCAAGGATTGCCATGCAAGCATTCACACATGCAAGGTTCCTTATTCCATCAGTTTGGTCCAGCAGCAGCACCATCGAGTCATAGCCAGCTCCCTGCGACATGCAATATGACTCCTGTTTGGCAAACAAGGTGCTGACACAAACGACAGTCAAACGACAAAGTCGTTGAATGTTATGCCCAGTTTCAGCCCTACAACCTTGTGAGTAGTCAGTGTTTTGGATTGCATTTCTCTGATACGTAAGGTACGGGGATGTCCCGTACAGGAAGTTCGGAATCAGTGGTTAGTAAGTATAGGTTATACCCCCAATATACCTCGTTTAGTATATAACCATTTACTAAATTGCTGGGACATCCCAGTATGTTGTACTTTGATGCGATTTGATCCCAAAACATTCTCCGCCGACATCCCAGTCACAAAATATAAGCGCCGCCTTCACCCATCAGTCCTTGACAGTTTCAATGGACCTTGCAGCTGCTCCAACATTCTGAACGACAAGCCATTCCAGGCTTAGATCGGCGATGAAAGTGGTCGCTTGCGGCACCAGCACATACCTGAACAACTTCAGCTGCTGCAGACGAAAAAAAAAGGTAAAAACTAAAATCGATGAATCCAACGAAACATGGACAATGCATGGGAAGAAATTTGTTTGAACACATGACACACATTCCAAAAGCAACCGAATCCAAAACCTTCACACATGATCCACGAAAAAACTCGAAAAATCTCGCACCGAGGAACTTCTGCAACTCCTCTGCATCAAGGGAGCAGCAGCAACGGCGGCAGCAGCGGCATGAAAGGATGACACACATCAAAGTGCCAAAGAACCCAAGTAGGTCTGCAAAGAAATCTCCAAGCTCACATTCGTAAATGGTGATCACCACCTTCTTCACTTCGTTCCAAGTTGTGCAGTCTTGCTCTGGATTGCAAAATTGCCAGTCCTCTGATGTTGCCGCTATTGCCAGGCCCTTGCATACTGCCGAATTGGCTGCAGTCCCAACACACAAGCCATCATGGCTGACGAATTGCACCCGTTCTTTTTGACAAAAGTCACCAAAAAATGGCGAGGGACAACCTGCATTGGCCTGCCCATTCGCACAAGTCTGCCTCAGTCGCACAGGAAGTTTGGGTCTTGTGAAGTGCACAAAGATCTTGTAGACCTAGTAAGTCTCCTCCACCCCATGGTACACACCCAGCCATTATCCCGTTGTTCTTGCAGACTTGGGTAACTTCAAAGAAGACCCAGCTGCAAATCGCGGAAATCGTCTGCATGCATCTCTTGAGCTTAGAGCTCCACACTCTGCTGGAGGGAAACTGCAGTTGCTAATGGCTGCTCTCACATGCCAATCTGTAGGTCAAACTGGAAGGCTCATTTTGTCGCAATGTTGCGCTGCCGGCCTCACAGTCATTCGAGAATCTGCAGCTCGTTACATCAGTGCTTCGCTTTTCGCTCCTGGAGGTGTGGCTTGACGACTTTGCATTCCGCGTTTTGGGCCACACAAAGGTCGAGAATTCTCGAGGCATTCAGCTTTGCCATCCATGTCTGGGTTGGCACATGAATTTCCAAAGCCTGTGGAAAACACTGCGTACTGCGTCAGAGTGATCAGAGCGATAGCCTGAGATAGCCCGGGAGTGCAACGACAAGAAGGGGTGGTGAACCTCGAAGTTCGCGTTCGCCAGCCTCGAAAAAGTGTCAACATTGTGTGGGAAGGGTTGGATGTAAGTCATGCCAATGGCTTGGCATGAGAAATTCTGGGGACCAAATGGATTCTTGTTGAGGTAGACAAGTTCGCAGGCTCTTGTGGGGGTTGTGCTTGTGGTGCTCATGGTGATTGTGGTGATTGTGGTGGCCGTCGTGCTAGTGGTCATTGTGGTGAGGCTTGTTGTGGTGATTGTGCTGCCCGTTGTACGCAGGATGCCAAGAGCGAGGGTAACGCACACCAGCACTGGAACCGGGGTCATCTCTCTAGCCATGCTGCGAGTCCTGAAAGAGTTCTGCTTAGCTTCGCGAAAATCGAAGGACAAATCAAAGCAAACCAATCTATGTCAGAGAGTCCAACCTTTGGGCCCAAGAGAGCAATAGGCATGTGCACTAAGCGACATCAATCGACTAGCCCAGTACAACTCATTCAACTCAGTAACTGTTTTTTTGTTTGCGAAATGACATGGTGCATGCTTTGTCAACAAGCAACAGCAAGATATAGCAGCATAATACAGGCCCTTACGCACCTGCAATTCCTGATTGTAGCTTCATCGAACCGCTGCCCGCACGAAAGCTGAGAAGTCTTCCTAGACCTGTTAAAAAATGGAGAAAAAATGCATGGATTGGATCTCAGTTGATTTCCAAAAAAGAAAAAACAGAAATTTCACAAAACAGAAATCACCAAACTTCCGCTAAATTTATCAACTCTATTGGCCTGCGCTTTCAGTCGTCTGGTGGTGTTTTGCAGATCCGCTTCTTCCGGCAAAAGGCAACTCCACCTCGAACTTTCAGGACCATCCGAAACCATCCGAAAATCGACCAGTGAGATGAAAGCTGGTAGCAAACATCCTGTTGATGGTTCCGAAATCCGCCGGTTCGCACCAGTTGATATGGAGAATACGGAGAAATACGGAGAATATCCCATTGATATCCATTGATCATAATGTCTTCCCTAAACAACTAGGATGTTTTTCATTGCTCACATGATGATTGGTCAAGAGTTCAATTCTGAAGTAACAGGTGATTCCCAACTAATCAATCATGTAGCATGCTGTGGTCATCTTATCTCATACTATTTTTTGTAGTGGGCAATTCTGCCTCTCCTGTTTAAGACTTTTCAATGTTGCTTTTGAAGGCTTACATCTTCCTCATCTTCACTATTCAGCAGTCACTGCAGTTTTTCAGGATCAAAATGTCCCATGCCAATGGAATGACTCCGTATCTTTGCTTTTTGAAGCCGATTGAACTTGCTGCAATTTTACGGCAACCGGACCATGGCATCAACCATCAACAGCGCTGGAATTTTCTCCGGTGACGAATTGTCGTAGGGAATTGGAGTTGCAAATTTCAAAAAAAAACACTTCTCACCTCAACTCTCAACGGCGAAGGCAAAATACCCAAAAAAAAACCGAGTCACCTGCAAATCATTCAACGTAGCCTTGATCTGCCCGAAATCTTCGCCGCATGGTTCAGATGATCCGCAATCCTAAGGGTCGAGTCGAGTCTTGGTGAAGTTTTCACAAAACTCCGAGGAAACCAAAAAAAACATCATGTTCGAAATCAAAAAATGGTGCTGGGAAAATGCTATGTTTTGTTTCCAAATCCAGTGAAAAGACCGTTTAACCAATATGCGGAAAAATGAAACATCATCTTTTTTTGCCGAAAAAACCAGGCGGTGATGTGTTAAACATGGGTGGTTACTGCCACTGGCAACTCAGGTGATTTATGGTCCCCTAACTGAAAAAACTCTTGAGACAACTGGTGTGCAACTTTCTGTGGGCCATCTTTGAAAAAGAAAATGGGGTTTCATAACCTCCGGAATGTGTTCAATTTTGTTGTTGCAAGCGTCTTCTGACAACTAATGCACCAACTATATCTAACTACCTGGCACGAAATAGTGAGCACTCATTTTGCGCTTCGTCGAAATTTCCCCCACAAACACCCACAGAATCGCCTTTTGCGACCCGGCGAGTATTCCCTGGAACTAAGAGGTGTTGGAGGTCAAGGTACGCGAGTGTTCACAGGGTTTTCTATATTCCCAGCAAGATTTCCCCATGTTCTTTTGTCCGTCCTTTTCTGTTTTATAAGCGATCCTTAAAGAAAACCATATGTGAAGAAACTAATCTGGCCCAAAAAAAGACAGTCAAAAAACACCCAGCTTTCAAACCCCTCTAATCTCGTACATCATAGTGTTGATTGTTGGTACCTGTACCATTGAACCCATGGAATGGTCCTATGAACTCCAACTCTTGCGCTAAAGACCGTCGAAGTTGTTCTCTGAATCAAATGCATACTTTCCACCCGCCCACTCTGGACACAGTTCTTGCTTGCTCCGTGTGCCACTGTCTAGCTTTGTTTTGTGGAAAATCCTGACAGTGGTGATGACATTGTGCCCTGTTTTGTGATGGCCCTCACTGAGGATCCAAACCCGCTCTGGCCGAGATTTCGCGGCTCTGGGCGCAGGCTGATTTCAGTGCGGATTTTTTTTCGAAGCCGCGCGGCGTCAAAATCAACCTTTTCCCTCCACCAGTGATGTCCTTCTTTCTGTCTCTAACTATCCGAAGGTTAGTGATGCACATTTGAATCGATTTGAAACTCACTCCGCGAATTCTTGTTGATGTTGTATGGAAAAAGGAGTCACAACAAAAAAGTTCACCAAATAACAGCAAGTGATGAAGAACCTGGAGATGTGATACATGAGAACTTTGATCAACCGGATAGTGAAATCTGATCGGTGGATGGTTTTTCACGTTCAGTCATGTGCACGTGCTGTGACTGCAACTCATGTTGTCATGGGAGAACCGTGCCAGCAAATCCGTTGAAACCAAAACGAGCCACGGAGATCATAAAGAAATAGATGAACACAGGCTTGCCGGCTTGACAATATCATCCAACACTCTGAAGTACAGAACTAGCAAGAACATGAAAAGAACCCAACGACAAATGAAACAAATGGTGCAATTTTGTATGTTTGTAAGTCCTGCCCTCGCCAATATCAAAGGCTTCTCGTACATACTGATCATAGTCTCGCACCTATTATGGGACAAATCAAATCTTTTCCAATCCCACAGAATATGCCCTGCACTTATATGAATCACATGTGATTCGAACAATTCTGTAATATTTTGCCTATTTCGCATACTCCTCATGGTTTTACAATTCAATCTCTGAGTTGCAAAACGTCAGCAACATACACGTAACATGGAGTTCCCTCCCAGCATAACCATTGTTTCTTGTCGACGTCCGGTTTTCGGCCAGGAAGGTTATCGGTGGAAAGGCCGTAGACACTTCCGAAGATCTTTCGAAGTATGTGCATGATTCAACGAGTCTGCGCAATAGCTGAAGTCACATATCTGCAAACTCTCAGAAATCCAGCCAAAAGAATTGCGTTTTTGGTATTTCCAGGGTCAAATGACGGAAACAGCTTCGGAGAACAATTTCGGGACCTTGCCATTACAACTTCAACAATTTTGGAACGTTGCCAGTACAATTTCAACAGTGGTGTCCACGCGATTAGCAAGACTACCGAAGACAAACAAAACTACCACTTTGGAGTCGAACTCCAGAAATATGCCATTGACCATGCAATGTCAATCACAATCAGAAAAGCAAAGCCATGCAAACACAACACAAAGCTGGGTTGCATTCAGAACACTGGTCGCTACCTACAACTTCACATTTTTTGCACTCCACAGTCTCTGCAAATATATGATGGCGGCCTCCGGCCACCCAGTCCCCCC